>CAUHTR010000779.1:0-85000 GCA_959609185.1 Schmidtea polychroa
AATTTAGCTATGGGACACTGATTTAATTCGCCCATGAACGGCTTTAGAAATGGAATTAGTTAAAATTGCATTTATATTTATAGGATTTATTGAGATTATTGTTTTGGAAAAAAATTATATTTAGATAATTTTAAATTTAGTTATAGCAAATTGAAAATGGGGTGGATAATATTGTACAATCTGGCTCACTTTTTTACGCGCCCTTTAGCCCTTATTACTTAATAAATGATTGTAATTAATAATAGTATTTCAATCTATGTAGATGACTAAATAAAAGGGGATTTTAAATTTTATGTGTAATTAGTAAGGTGACAAGATTTTTAGATGGGCAAAGCGGGACAACTTTGAAGGAAGGGGTATCAACAAAGATTTTCATATAGAATAAAAATAATATGGTAATATTTTTTGATTTTTAACATAAGTACAATTTATAAATATAAAAAATTGTATAATATTTTATTCCTTGACATATTTTTTATTCATTTTGAATCGGGATAAATCGGGACTGTCCGCCAAAAGCGGGACGTCTGGTTACCTTAGTAATTAGGAGTAATGTAGATACATGAACAATTTCCCCTATTAATTTTAGATTTGTGTATTGTCGTTCGTGACACCAGATTTAGTTTCAATTCGAGATGACTTTCACTTTTCTATTTACTACGTTTACCTTTGATTGTACTACCTAAATGCTCGAATTTCTTTCCAATATCAATTGTGTAAACTCTTCACATAACATTTATACCTGCACTGGTATCAAATAATACATTTACCTCTCCTCCTTTAACATTGTAACATATCATTGGTCTATTTGCGGTCTTTTCTGACATTGCATTGAGTAAAATTGCCAATGTTACTTTACTTAGTCTGCTTCTCGGTTTGTCTGCATTGACATTGATAAATTGTATCCATTTTTCTTCCAATGACTTCATAAAAATGTGTCTCTTTGTGATTTATTTCAAATTACGCTCAGAATCCGGTCTTCACACTGAAATTTCTTCTAGTTGTTTGACTCTTCACTATTCGTTCGACCTATATATTCTTTCAGAAAAATAATTTACAATTTGACCATTCATATTGAATTCAAAATACACTAAAGTGTTAAACCTATTCGGAAAATCTTTAGAGGGGTTCAAATTTTTGATACGAAAATCATTTTATCTAATTTTCCTATTTGTAGGAAATCGATATCGAACTTGGTCTTGAAATCTGATTTTATAATCCATATATCCATCTGGGTACTGATTGTTCTTCTCTGAGATTTATTATCACTTTTAATTCTCCTACCTCCTCCTTGTGTCTTTGAATGTCCAGCGTTACAATTTTGTTGACTTTCCAATGTTTGCACTAATTATCAATTTCATCTGCTCCCCGTTCAGAATGCTTTTTGGTTATCTCAATATTCAATCCCAAACCTGTAAAATGAGTCTAACATGCTCTGATTCCTTTTGAGTAATCCTCCCATTTCAGTATTTTTATATTACTCTTCGTATTGTAATTTCAAAGACCTTTATTTTCTTTTATGTCTTTTGTGGTTCGTTTCACTCTTCTACTGAAATCTTTAGTACCCTTCCTGATTCTTACTTTGTACTTAGAAGTTATATAATGTTCCTTGTTTTGGATTCCTTTATAGGAAACATCCTAATTAACATACGCGAATATCATTCTACTGTATTCGATTCTTCCCACCAATCTTCCCTCTATTCAATTTAGAACAAAATCTCTGAATCGAAATGTTGTCTTGATAAACAAACTTTATACTCTTTTTTCATTTCGAACAAATTTAGAAATGAGTTGATGTTTTCTAAATGTTTTCTGATACCTTTTTGCATCTTCTTAAAATAAATATAAAGATTTTTCTATTTCTTGTAAAAGAAGATTTTTGACAAAGGTATTGTCAAATGCGACTGCTCGTGACTCCACGATTAATATATATTCTAATAAGAAATATCTACAAAACTAATAAATTTAATTAATTAATTAATTCAAATAATTCAAATTTGTATTTTTTAAATACATTATATAAACAAATGTTTACTTGTTGTTTATCTCACATTGAAATTCATTTATTATAATTTTTATACATTAAATTCTAGATAAATGTCACAAGAGGGGAATCAATATTCTTTAAACCCCATAAAAATAAGGAGTGAAAGTTATAAAATTTTAATGAATAAATCTTTTATTTATTTTTTCGAAGGCTATCTAAATAGTAATTGAGTGTAAGGCATACAAAAAATTTACTATACAAAAATTTTCTGAATTGAAATATTTAAAGTTTCAATCAACAAACGAATTACCTAAATTTCAAAAATACCTAAGCAAGTCATTGAATTTTCTGCAAATGTTGAAAAATTACTGAAGTTGCTGAAGAAATCGAATAATCATTTTCAATGAAAAATAAAAGTAAGAGAAAAATTGACATAAACAGCATTAAGTTAATTTTATGTACAAAAACTTTATTTATAAATTATAAATTTTTAAAATAATTTTAAATAAATTTTTATTAAAAATAATTGTTAGAAATATAACCAATTTTTAATTCAATATTATAATTTACCAAAGTGCTTCAGAAAAAACTTCGGATATTTTTGTTAAAAAGTAGCAAAAATTTGAATCAACAGATTTGTTAAATCAGTGTTTTCCAAACTTTTTTGAGCCACGGCACACTTGGCTGATTTAAAAATTTTCGAGGCACACCTAATTTTTTTTTGCTTTATTTGCAATTTTTTATTGCACTTTTACTAATCTTTTAATAAGAAATGAAAAACTTATTTACTTGAAATAAATTTAATGTAAAAAATTTAAATGTAGAAAAATTAGTGAATGAAAAATTCCTAAAACATAGTCAATGAGATTTATGTGCTTGATGTTCCGAACAAATAAGTTCCAATCGTGGTGGAATTTTTGACAAAAAAACTCTTAATTCTTGATCAATGTTAACCATACGTTCCCGCTTCTTTGATTTACTTGTGGTAAGAGTTGAAAATCCCAGTTCACAGAGATAAGAAGAACCAAATGGTAATAATATTTGTTTGGAAAAACAGGGTTTTTTTGACTTTTTTAAAAAAGATTTCACGGCACACATTTTGGGCAACACTGTGTTAAATTATTAGTAAATGTTTGACAACAGTAGTGAAATAGAATACGATATAATCACAGATAACAATTTAAAGGTTTATAAAAATAAACTATAATGACTCTAGGAGATTTCTAACCTGGATTCCACACCAATGTTCGCATAAAAATAAATACAAAAACCAAATTAGATAATGCCTCGTGTATTTTGGATGTACATTTATACCCAAAAAGATTTTAAATGAAAATTTGAAAAGAATTATCGCAGAATTTGTTCAAGGAAGTTCGGGAAAATAAATCTTGATATAATCCTTCATTATTCCAGATCAAAGTTTACACATTTCATGTCCAATATCATCGTAACAAATGGAGCTCCCTTTAATTTTGTTTAGCTAAATAGATTTAAATTCATATTATATAAAATTTTATCCCTAAAAATATCGGTCTCTTTGAAAGCAATTAAATAATTTTATATCCGGTTGAGCGTTTTCTGAAATTTTCTTATTCTTTCCAAATATTTCACGAAAATATTCTTATTTTATCAATTAAAATAACTTTGAAATATTTATTATATACAGTAAAACCCTTTTAAAAGTACACCTCTCTCAAAGGTATAAAAATGAAAAACAGCCGCATTTGTATTTTTAAAGGGTATTGACTCTTTTTACAAGGTATATCGCTTTAAAGTACATAATTTTATTCCATAAATTAAAAAAATATTAAGTAACTCAATAGAAAAAATATCAATATACTTATTTTAAATATTTTATATTTTTTATAACCTTTAAAATTCTATTTAGAGGTTGTATTGAAAATTTTGTATTGAAAATCCCAGGACCAAGGAGACCCACCTTACTTATTTAGACAAATCCATGCTTTTTTAGTGAAAGTCGGATTTTGTATTGAAATTCCCAGGACCAATGAGACTCCCTCACTATATTCAGAAAATTGTTGGCCTTTTTTCTATAGGCCCTTTCTATTTGTATTGAAAAAACATATTTATAATATTATTAAAAGTTTAAATATTAAAAACAATTAAGTTGTTTTAATATTAAGAAAATTATTTCATAATTAACTTTTTACGAGCCCATATAAAAATGGAAAATTGCCTTAACACCACATCAACAAAAAGACAGTTTGTAGATTTTGAGAAGACGGTAAAGAATGTAGAATATCTTCTAAGGAATTAAAATGTAAGAGAAACGGGAGAATATTTTGATGTGTCTAAGGAATGTGTTCAAGCAGTGAAAGACAAACAGTCGGAAATAACGTCAATTGCTGAAGGAGGAAGTTCATTCAAAAGAAACCGACTATCGAAAAACAATGAAGTTAATAAATTTTATATAGGTAGTTTGTCCGTGCACGCTCGTTAAATTAGCTTTTCACTGGGCCTAAGTAAGATGAAGTGTGCTCCATGACTCATCACATACCCACGAGCATTTTGAAAAGAGAAAAAATAATTACAAAGCATCGAGTAAATGTACCATCTATCCAATCAGAATACCGATTGGATTGGGAAATATACTCTAGCTTTGTTATCTAAATATGAGACATCGCGTGTCTTTGTTAATCACATAAAGACATCTTTGTTAAATTACACGTGCATGACTGGATTTTTTTGAATAACAATATTTATGTGAATAATAAAATTAATAATAATAATAATAATAATAATAATAATAATAATAATAATAATAATAATAATAATAATAATAATAATTATAATAATAATTATAATAATAATAATATTAAACAATAAAATAATTTAAAATTAACAATGGCAATTTAAATATTGATGTACTTATATTTGTGCTGTTTGAAATTCGAACATTGATAGGATCGATAGAAAATCTGAAAACCAATTCAATATAGTGACACCAACCCACTTTCAATGCCGTGAAATGTCAAAATCAAATATAGGTCATTTGAGTCATTTTAATTTATTACATTTTATTAATTAATTAATTATTTTATTATATGTTTATTAATTAATTATTTTAATTACTTATGTTATTTAATTATTTTTTTTTCTTCGGTTTAAATTTTAATAAATTTTAATTATAATTAATATACTTTACTCACAGATGTTTTGTTATAAAATTTCTAGTTGAAATAATTTTGTTGAGTTTTTACTGTATCAATATGTATATGAAAAACTAATTCTCTCTAAACTGGTTAGATCTAGAATTAAAAGTGTTGTATTAATTTATTACTTTGTTGCAATTTGATGATAAATTTATTGATTTGTTGCAATTCACCTCATTATTTTATTACTTTGAAGCAAAATATTTATATAATCTTGTTTCAATTTTCTTAAATATTTTACAACTGTTAAAAGTTTTCCGAATTATGTTATTAATTTGTTGTAATTTACTGAAATACTTCACAATTTATTACAATATTCTTTTTAATTTGATGTCCTTATTCGAAATAATGTATTGATTTGTCGCAATTCACCTCATTATTAACCTAATTATTTGTTGTAATATTATTATTATTTTAGTTACAATTTGATAAATATTTTACAACTGTTGAAATATTTCCGAAATATGCTATTATTTTGTTGCAATTTGATGAAAAATGTTATTACTTTGTTGTAATTTAATGAAAGGTTTCATAATTTAGTGGTAATTTAGTGTAAGATATTTATTAAATTGTTGCCATTCATCGAAATAATGTATTGCTTTATTGCAATTTACTTACATTATTTTATTAATTTGTTGTAATATTTTTATAACCTTGTTATAATTTGGTTAAATAATTTACAACTGTTGAAATTTACCGAAATATTTTATTACTTTGTTGTAATTTGTTGAAAAATATTATTACTTCGTTGCAATATTTTTATATATCCATGTTACAATTTGCTTAAATATTTTACAACTGTTGAAAATTTTCCGAAATATGTTATTTGTTGCAATTTGATGAAAAATGATATTACTTTGTTTCAATATTTTTATAATCTAGTTTCAATTTGTTTAAATATTTCATAACTTTATGTAAATTTACTGAAATATGTTATTAATATGTTATTATTATTTGTTGTAATTTAATAAAAGGTTTCACAACTTATTGCAGATGGTTAGAAGATCAGAGTGAAATTGATAGTATTATTAAAAGATGTGTGAATGAAGATGCGTTTGATCAAGATCGTGGATATGTTTTGGAGGTTGATATCGTCATTCTTGATAGTATACAGATTTCTTCTTTCTAGAGTGTAAAAATGTGGATTTACGCTTACAACTATATCCAAAAATGATTGCAGATGGGCTCCTAGATACTTCAAATTATTATAATTAAAATTTATTAGGATTTAAACCAATGAAAAAAAATAATTAAATAACATAAGTA
The DNA here is from genome assembly GCA_959609185.1 of Schmidtea polychroa. NCBI lineage: Eukaryota > Metazoa > Platyhelminthes > Tricladida > Dugesiidae > Schmidtea > Schmidtea polychroa. The sequence continues at coordinate 6,427 of CAUHTR010000779.1, forward strand.
ATTAAAATAATTAATTAATAAAATTATAATAAAATAAAATAATTAATTAATTAATAAAATGTAATAAATTAAATAGAAGATATTAAATATAATTGAAATTGAAAAAAAAATAAATTAAAATTAAATTAAAATGACTCAAATGACCTATATTTGATATTGACATTTCGTGACATTGAACTTGAAAGTGGGTTGGAGTCCTCACTATATACTACTCCAAGAATAAGATGACATAGGTGTAAAAAACGACAAATGAAATAAAAAACGGAAAAAACGTTAAAAAACGTGCAATTAAAATACATTAAAATATAGTACATTAAAATATAGTACATTAAAAAATACTACATTAAAAAATAGTTTAAAACTTCTTAAACTATAAATTGTATACATTATGTCATTATCTACCAAATTTAAAGAAATTTAAAACTGAACTCATAGTTATATGAAAAGGTATAAATTGTACTTGAAAAGTTTGTTATTATAACACTGAGTCGCCTAACTTAGGATTCAATCATTTCAGTTCTTGAACTAATCCTCATCTTCGGATGACCACTCCAAAGTTTCTTCAATTGGATCAAGTTTGGATCAATCAGTTTATCAGTTAATCGAAGATTACTATGGACAAAGACTACATTCCGTACTTTTGCGCAGCTCAGCCGATTTCTTTCACAAGCCGACGCTGATGTCACTTGCGATAAAACACGAATAGCCACTTTCTGTAGTTCAGGCACATGAGCCCCAAATGCTAGCCACCAACGAAAAGCTGGTATTTCTTTCGCAGCAGCAGTTGCCACTTCGCGCCCAAACAGTCCCTGGCCAGCACGATAAACACTATGCTGCTGGATTGCTTTTACATGAGACTGTACGTGACCATTATAAATTCTCTCAATCATAGCGTGAAATCCTGAGATAACTTCTTCATTTTCATGTTGTAGGAAATCAACATATTCAGGGTCTAGTACAAAACCTGCCGAATGAAGATCTGTGTGTAACATTTTCCAGCGAGTTGTGACAAGCATTCTGACTTGCGTTTTCTTACCCTCATCTAAAGTAGAACTGTTAATATCCTGATCAACTTGGAACATTTTCCAGTATACCTTTCTTACACATGGTACAGATCAATCAACTAGACGCAATACAGACACAAATTTGTTATGAATCCTAGAATAACCATATTTTAATTAAATGGTACAGCCAAAAGATTGGATTTATAACTAAATTGGTAAATTTGTCTGGAAATATTTTATTTACTTGAGAAATTGCTATATATTTAAAATAACCATGTACTTTTCACTAAATGAATTAAAAATTTGCTATATGGTATTGTTAAATATTTTAAAATAATCAAACTTAAAATAATAATATGATATAATGTCAGGGTATGACTAATAAATTTGCAATACAAGTGCATAATTAACAAAGACATGAATATAATAATAATAATAATAATAATAATAATAATAATAATAATAATAATAATAATAATAATAATAATAATAATAATAATAATAATAATAATAATAATAATAATAATAATAATAATCACATATTAACCGTATATACCCGTATTAAACAAGGTATGATTAACAAAGGCATGTGCAATACATATCGAATTGATATAGAATGTGTGTAAAATTGTAAATTATTGCTCCTTATTGACAATTTTCTGTAACGGCACACACCTAAAAACATAAATTTTTAAAAAATTTACATGTATTTTGATAAATATTCATATTATTTTTAAATGTCTATGTTTAAATGTCTTTGTTAAAAAATGACGAGTTATTGACTTTGTTCCAAAATAGATGTCTTTGTTCAAAAAGTAGATTAGTCATATGACCTTGAATGACCTTGGTGAGTCATGCGACTTTGAATGACTTTGATGAGTCATAGGATCAATGACTGGATCAAAAACGTTATTAAAAATAAATCAAAATGTTACTAATAATAGATGACTTTGTCTTTGTTAATAAAAATAGAATAACCTTGATGAGTCATCAATGAGTAACATGAACTTGATGAGTCATCACAGAATTGAAACAATTTTTTGATGACTCATCGGGTAGGGGGAGTGGGTATGTGATGAGTCACGGAGCACACTTCAATCTACTACTATAATAATAATAATAATAATAATAATAATAATAATAATAATAATAATAATAATAATAATAATAATAATAATAATAATAATAATAATAATAATAATAATAATAATAATAATAATAATAATAATAATAATAATAATAATAATAATAATAATAATAATAATAATAATAATAATAATAACAATAAAATAATATAATTAAAAGAATCACATTAACATACAAAATCTAAAAACTCTGTTATTTCTGCAAATGGATCTCTCATTCAAACAAACCGGTGTAATTCTATATAAATCAATAGATGTTGCATGATAAAAATAATGAAAATGAAATGGCCATTAACAAGATAAGTGGATCATGAACCATTTTAGAAGAACTCAATTTAAATTCATTACTAGATGATATCTGGGGTTGGGAATTTGTAATTTCTGCGTCTGATTGATGGCTTTTGTTCTGGATGATTTTTGGATCAAGTTTTTCATACTTACAAGTGCTCGGCAAGGTCTCCCGGAAATAGTTGATCAACAACTCCACGGCGTTGGGAGCACAATCAGTCGCCAGTATTTTTTGCAGGCAATCAAGTTTGTTTTTGAGACCCCTGAAAATCATGAATAAAATAAGAATCAAAATGGAAATCAATTCAGAACACATTATCTACATAAACATTAAATAATAAAAGAACAACTGTTACATAAAACTCTCAATATCCCGGTAGCCGACGAGTTTATCGAAAACGAGTTCTTATCGAAAAATATTATTTTTAAGGAATTAAAAACTTTTAAATTTTTTCTTTATATGCAGAAACTTAAAATGTGTTTATAATAGCATTTGTTGCAAAAAATTAGTGATAATAATTTAAATATTTAAAAAATTAATTTGAAAATGGATTTCCAATTCTTTATTAGTGAAAAAGGAAAACAGAAATTGTTTTTAAATGGATGTTTATTCTATAAGGACAAAAGTTTTGAAGCCAAAATATATTGGCGATGTGAAAACGGCATTTTAGTTAATTTTAAAAATATTCACAATCATGTGATTATTTTACAAATATAAATAAAATATTTAAAATTTCTGTATATAAATAAAATATTTAAAAGTTTTTAATTTTTTAAAAAGAGAAATGCTTTTTTGAGATAAAATCCTCAATTCGTAAGTTCCTTAAAAATATTATTTTTCGATAAACTCGTCATTCGATCAATTGATCATTCGATAAACTCGTTTTCGATAAACTCGCTGTCGATAAAAATCGTTTTCGATAAACTTACCGGGAATCAAATATCCCACTGTCTAAATTGCATAATAAATATACTGATTATTTATTCAATTTTGCTGAGAGTCAACAACTTTAAAGCTTTTCAAATTAACGAAAACTTTAGTGAAACTTCCATTATGGGTTTTAAAGTGATAACTAACTTTTTTAGAATTATTAATAACCATTTTTTTCTTCTTTTATAGAAGCTTTGATAATAGTCCTTAAAACACCTAACATGGGTATTTACTGTTCTTGATATAGATATCTATATTTTTAAACAAAATCATATGCTCAAAAAATGACATTCAAGTTTCAGGACAAAAATAATAATCACTTCGTTCAAACAAAAAATAAATTTAAAGAAATCAATTCATTTAAAAAATAATAAAAAACTTTCTGTGCATTCCATTAAGTTCTGTAGAAAGTTTCGCTGGGATTTTTGGCTTGGGGTCAACAGCTCGCTTTAACCTATTAGTTTTATATGAATAAATTGTGTAAAACAGAGGAGTTTTTTTGACATGAAAATATTCAATGAAAATTACAACCTTCTGAGAATTTTTTTGAGTATTTAGGTAGAACCTTTGCAATATCTCCTTCTTTTCTATTCAATAACTACTGCTATACAAAGTGATCCATTTAAACAAAACTGAATAATGTGCAAAAAGATTGTGTATTGATAAATTTTTATCATTGATATATCAAATTATTTATTGAGTATTGAAAAAAAAGTAAAAATAGTGATTTATAAATATTTTAATAATTAATGATTTTTTTAATTCGACATATTTTATAATTAATCTCTCTTGTTAATTTTAATCTTTGTTTTATAAATTTCATTTTATTCGTTATATATTAAAGAAGTAAAATTCTCAAAATGTCAGAAATTTAGAAAAGGAGAAGAAAAGGAGAGAAAAAAAAGAAGCCTAAAAAAGGTGGGAGAAACATTTACTAAGAAACAAATTCAAAAATAAATTTGAAAATTGAAAATAAAAAAATTTAATAGAAATATTTTTTACGAAAGTATTTGATTAAATTCTAATTGTTAATATGTAAATAATAATAATTCACTTGAAAAAGGCAGTGCTGAAAATTCGTGAGTATCAAAAAACATCGATATATTACTGATTTATAGTCCTCAAGCTCTCTTTTTAATAAATTCAATGGAAAAAGAATCAGTAGTGAAATTGGAAAAAAGGTTCTTATAAATAATATTTTAATTTTTAATATTTCTTTTTAAGGTTGAACTTGTAACATTTCACTTGTATTTTTATTACATATTTCTCCTTTTCTAAATTTCTGACATTTTGAGATTTTAACGTTTTTGATATTTTACTTTTTTCATTAGCACGCAATGGCCTATATTTGTTTTGACCTACAATAATTACAAAAAATCAGTAAAATGAGATCTAACCTGAATCCTTATCCATCACAAACCCATTCAGGACATTTCTAATAAAAATACACTCGAATCATATTATAAACAAATCAAGTTTGGCTCCATGAGCATAATGGCATAGCAATAAATTGCTGACTGTTTGATGAGAGACAAAAGGAAGAATTAATGTCGCAATTGGCTCCAGGTAATAGAAAAAGAAATTCATAGAAATAATTAAGAAAATTTTCAACCATTTATTGAAATATTGGCAAATTAGCAGCCAAAACACATTACAGAATAATGCCGGTTCTAGATTAATGGTTGAAAAATTACAAAAAAAGAGCTCACGAAATTTGTCATGCAATTATAAATCGAAAATTCACTTTACGAATTCTTTAAATAAACTTTCAAAATTGTTTATAATTAATTGAATTTTTGTTTGATTATAAAAAAGTAATTAAAATACTTATGTTTCATCAAATTAATTAATTAAAATTAAATCTTAATTAAATTTTGACATATATTCCAGAGTTATTTATGTTCTTTCTCTCTTATTTCATTGGTTTGTTAAATTTTTTGTTACTTTTTATTATTTTAATTTTTTATAACAAATTGTACCTGAAAGTGTTTGAAGAAAAAATAACTCAAACAATTTGCTTTATACAATTGAATATTTTATTAAATAGATAACATTAAATAATAAATTATAATAAATAATAAATTATAAATAATAAATTAATATTATAATGATTATTATTATGATTATTATTATGATTATTATTATGATCATTATTATGATTATTATTATTATTATTATTATTATTATTATTATTATTATTATTATTATTATTATTATTATTATTATTATTATTATTATTATTATTATTATTATTATTATTATTATTATTATTATTATTATTATTATTATTATTATTATTATTATTACAAATTAAACAGAAAAAAGTTAAGACAAATTCAAATATTTTCTAGATAAGCTGTAAAGTGGCAAAGACGTTTACCAAGACGAAATACAGTTCTGGATTGTTTAATTTGGATTAGTTTGTCGGAATTACTTAAATAAAGAAAAAAATAGGCTCATGCCGTTCCAGTGAAGCTAAGACACCGATATTCCAATTATATTCCAATTATATATCCAATGATATTTGAATTCAATTGTTGTTTTTCATTAGCCATAAGTAGTTTTCTCTTTCCCCATAGAGGTTAAAAAGTTACACTAGGTTTTCTATTGGTAAATAAACAAACTCCAATTTTGATGAATCTGAAGAATTTTACCTCTAGTTTGATTTCGTAATTTCGAGCAAGCCCAAGTCATTTCATTTCTCAAAGTGTGAGTAGCCTGCATTATCAAAGCACCAAGTGAGAATTCATCATTCTGAAGGTTTATGGGAAAAAATGAATGAAATATCAGGAGCCATAGAATACAAGTCTCAGCACTTTGTCAAAAATCGTATCAATATCGAATTAAATAAATTGGTTTCTTCGTAACATAATATTTCCTTTGTGGGTCGGACTAAAATCCACAGAATGGAATTGCAGGGTGGCACAAATAAATGCCCCTTTACAGCGACATTCTTAATAATTATTTCCTAATTTATTATCGTTATTTTTCATTAAGTAAAAACATTTTTTATAAAATTACCATTAAAATACCTTAAAATATTAAAAGGGACGATTATTAAAACAAATCTTCAAAATAAAAAAATGTCAAATTATTGTTTATTTTGATTAAAAGTTATGGTTATATTTAGTTAGATAATATTCAATCAAAAAATATTCTAATAAAGAAAAAAAATTAAATTTTTAGAAAAGTTTTTTGAAAATATTTTAATTGATTTCTTGATGAATTTTTATAAATATATTCTTGTCTATTTTATTTTTTGATTTGTCATTCTATAGGACTTTTGATTGATGATAAAATATTGGGAGTTCGAATGGAAGATTTTATATAAATATAAATAAATTGTTATAATTATTATTTTATGTTGATGAAAATATTTATTTATTTCTCTTTGGTCTTTCAAGTTTAAAGTTGCAATTCTTTATTATAAACTTTTATATTATTAAGTTTTTGGTAAATATAATATTGCTAGAAAAACCAGGCCATAGGAACCGGAACTGAAATTCAGAGCTATTAATCCAAACTAGCATTTTTTAAATGTTTTTGGCTTGGGCTACACAAAATGATTTTTACAGCTTTCGTAGGACGTCTAAAATTGGATCCTGAATTATCGTGCGATAGCTCCCGAGCTCTAATAAAAACTAAGAAGGCAATGACTCAAAAAGAAAAAAATTAAGGAAAAAAAGAAATCCCAGAAGAGATAATGTAAAATGAGCATAATTTAATAGTTCCAAATGCGATGAACACCCTCCCTTAATAAAGGAATTTTGAAAAATTAAAACCATTACCACCAAAACATGATATCGCCTCAGAAAAGGTCAAATAATTGACAATTGTGTTTAAAACATATAACTAACAGTCGAAATAATCAGAACAAAATAAAAATAAGTATAAATTTATAATTTCGTCGTTTATTTTATAAATGACCACTTCATTTTATTTTCCTCAGACATCTCTAATAAACATTATTGGATAATAAATTTACATTATCTATAATTAGAAAACACACAAATGTTGCCTGCTAAAGCTTATCAATTTTATAATATTTATTTTCATTATGACAAAAGGTAGCATATTTATTTTCTATGCAAAAATATTATTTATTATTTATTTGAAGACTATAAATCAGTAATATATCGATGTTTGTTGATACTCACGAATTTTCGGCACTGCCTTTTTCAAGTGAATTTTTGATTATCAACAAACATCGATATATTACTGATTTATAGTTTTCAAACTCTCTTTTTAATAAATTCAATGGAAAAAATAATCAGTGGTGAAATTGGAAGGAAAAAGTTCTTACAGTTATTAAACTACCTTTTATATGGTTGAGGTTACTTGCTTAGTAATACCAATATAAAACATTCCTCAGAGAGACTTTTTATTATGAATAAATATTATTTCAAAATATTACATTTAATATATAATTGGATAAAAAAAATAATAAGCCAGAGAAGAATTTTATGTCTGCATTTGAAAGGCTTGGGATGCCGAAGTCCTATAAGTATTTTCTTTGTAATTTGAATTTTTGCAAATATATCAACGAAATAAATTTTCAATAAATATTGTAAATATTGACAAGAATATGCTGAGCATGGACGCCAATAACAATTTTACGCCGTCCACTATTAGGAGCTATACGAGATATTTACCAAATATTTACAGTGGAAATATACAATTTCCTAATTGAATCTACTATAAGCAAATAATTGATACGTTTTTTTTACGTAACTTTAAATATTTGAATTAGAAATAACCATACGATTGTGTTAATGTAAAATGTTATATATAACCTAGACTTTAAAACCATTTAACCGGCATGGGGATTGTTTAATATTCATTTCACTAATAGTATTACACCTAAATAAAATGAACAGTGACAGTTGCTTGGCCGAGTATGTCGATTGTGGGTGGAAAATCCACCATGATGTCTCAAAAAAGGTGCGCGGTGCGGCGGCTTATATAATACAAAGATGGGCGTGTGAGGGTTATTGGAGATTGTGGCAAATGAAAAGAGTTATTGGTATCAATAACTGAGGTTTCCCCCTAAAGTAGGTGGGGTTGTTGATCCGCTGGAAGGGATCAAGGAGGGGGGAAATATTTCGACCAGTCAGAGGGGGATTGGCATTTACCTCTGACTGGCAGTTTGTTTGTTGATTGTTCTCGCGTCTGTGTGCAGAATTATGGTAATATGGATATGCGCACACAGACGCGAGCAATAGGTAAGTCATAATTTTTAATTTAATTAATTTTGAAATTTTTGATTTATAGAGTTCGAGGAAGCTTTTGTTTGAACTGGTGTTTTGTGTAAGTATTTTGAATTTGCGGATTTGGATTTAGAATTGATTTATAATTTTGTTTTGAATTTTCGGCCTTAGTGAAATATGGAAGATAATGAATGTTTGATATGTCGTATTTCAATGAGCAATATAGCGAAGAGAAGTCCTTTCAGCAGTGAAACTTGTCCATGTGATCGTGGCTTAACAAGATCATTGCAAATTATTAATGGAAAATTTCTAATTGACATTAATTCAATTTCTCAAAGTTTATCAAAACGATTGGAAATCAAGGATTTAATTTCTGTAAAACATGAAATGACAGAAGAGGAACTCCAAGATATTTTTATGAAATTTCCACAAAAATTTAAAAACATTCGTAAATTATCTGAAACCACTTATGACATTAGCGATAAAAAGATAAACTTGCTAACTTATGAATATGATATTCTATTTAATCGAGCTCTTAAAAGGATAAACACAATTCGAATGTTTACTAGCCAAAGTGTTGAACAATTATCCAATGTTTCCAATTCAATCATGGCTCAATCTCAAGTTATTGGACACGTTAAATGGTTTAACAAACAATGGTTTTGTACAAATAAAGCGTGTGATGCGATTAATTACAAAGAAATTCTTTTGATTTGTTTTAGTCGAAAACAAATAGTGCTTAAACAATATTCTAGTGAAATAATAATATATATATATTTTCAATTGATTTGTCAAATCTTGCTGCATCCTGTGGAAGTATCGAAGTGTGATTAAATTCTTGGTTTTCCATTGTGATAATAGTCAACTAGAGTTGGGAATATCGGACTAAAATATAAATCCCGGGGTTTTGGTATTGCAATTTTTTAATACCGGGATTCTGGTGTTAATAACGGTATTATATTTATCATAGTAATAATTAAATAATTTATTAAAAAAAGATTTGGTAATTAAAAAGCACAGAATTTATTTATTCATTAAAAAACAAAAAATGTAAGAATAAAAACAAAATTCAGTAAAGAGGTATATTATTACTAATAATTTATTAGATAGTATAATAAAATATTAAGGTTTTACTGTTTTTTAATTGATTGAAATAAAATCTGAAGAAACAAAGCTCGTTGTAGCGATTTATCTCAGCTCTTATTCCTCTTATTCCATTTTATTCAAAATGACATTATTTTTACTGAGCCTGTCAGATCAATTTTGTTTTTATTGTTCCACAAGATGTTTTATCTTACTTTCTGCAGGTTCTCCTTTAACTTGAGCGATATTTCATTTCTTTGAACATCTTCATGATCATCGACATCGAATATTATATTTGAATTTGAAATGTTATCTGATGTCGATGTTGTTGTTACAGGTGTAGTTTCATAATGCTAGTTTTCCAGAGTCAGACGTTTAAACTGTAGAACAATAACTTTTGCAATTACAGCTTTTTTAATGATTAGAAATAATTAATAATCTTTCTCATTTCCATCATTCCTTTGATTTTAACCCCTTAATGCACATGCCCGAGCATAACTCGGGTAAGTGTTACTGGCAAATTTGTGCATGCCCGACAGAGACTCGGGTATACGAAATATAAAGTTTTGTTCTTATCTTGGTTTATGATTATGATTCATCGCTAGATGTTTTTCACAAAATACAAATATATCAATAATTATCAATAATAAAAAAAAAGATTTATTTTTGCCGTTGTATCAAAAGAAAAATGTGCGTTAAGGGGTTAATTGCCATCATCTTCTTGAGTGCAAAATCGGGAACAATTCTTTTCCGAAATCTTAATTTACATATTTTTGTAAAATTTGGTCATTTTTTGTTAAAGAAAAAATATTCTAACTTTATGAAAATATTATGAATTTCTTTTATTAATGGAAACATTTGATGATGAGCCAGAAAAGCAGAATTTTCATCATCCCGAAAAAATACCATTTGCATTTTCGTAATCTTCATCAAGTAATTCATCGTCATCTATACAGTTCTGCTCTTCTTCGAATATGGATGAATAAACAGATGTGACGTTATCCTCTTTGTCGTTAGCCAGTTAACTAGTCTTATTGTCATTAATAGGATACCTGTGGAGTAACAGCTGTAGATAACAGCTAACTGGATTCCAAGCGCGAAACATAGCAGCTTGGGCCCTTCAATAGTTCAGTCAACATTTGTCATAACTTCAGCGCCATCAGTGGTAGTTTCAAAGATATTCTTCATTGAAAGCCCAAAAAGACCTAACCTTTCACTGACAAACTCAATGCATTTTTCAGCTGGCATTGTTCCAAAAGCCGGAATCAATCCAGAACATTAATGTTTACATAACGTCTATTTCTAACTAGATATCCATTCATCAAAAGTAATGTAAAATGTATTTTCATAAGCAGTACCATACAATAATTTGTTTAGTCATTTGATTTCGTATGTTTTCACTGTAATCAAAAAATATATTTTGTCTTGTTTACTGATCTTTTGGTATGTTCGAAAAACCTCTGGCTGTCAGGCCTTTCCTGATATAATATGACGTACAGATAACGTTGAATGATAAACCATTAGACGTAGTAATTTTAGTTAAGATATATGTTAATGAGTCATCTACTTTATCAGTTTGAAAAGGTCGGTTATACACCAAAGCGCAATTGATAATCATTAATAAGACATTAAATAAGATCCAGACAATTGAGCTTTGGCTTGGTTTAGATATTAATATTAAATTTTATATTAAATATATGTATTTTAAATGATTTATTCTGATTTTCTTTCATTTAATATTACAACGTTTAATTATCTTTTAGATTTTATGATAAATTTCTAATATAAAAGTAAGTCATTTTTTAAATTTAATTTATTTATTAAATTTCAGTATTTATATTCTATTTTAACACATCCCTGTTTTCTTTCTATTTCCAAGGATATGGCCTATTTTTTTGTAAAATTCGTGACCGCTCTCCATTGCGCAACAATCTTTTTTTTATCATCTATAGTTATTCTACACAAAGGATTTATATATTAACTAAAGTTTAATGAGAAACCTACACATTTATATGGATTTCTTGAGCTGGAAATAATTAATTCCAAAGAAGCATCCGATATATAGTCATACATATTCATATTTGAATTTAAAATTGAAAATCTTTAGCTTATTAAATGTCCAGAAGCTTAATCAATGTCCTATCGTGTGTATTTTGTATTATAGAAATATTGTGAACCATGTTTGTGTTTATTTATTTATTTTTCTTCCAAAATCGATTTTTTCTATCTTTCTATAGTCTATTTAAGGTCACTAAGCTAATTCAATGCCAGTTCTGGTAAGTTAATATTTATATTATGAAAAGCCTAAATAAATGGGCATTAGATGATTATCAATTGCCGAATTGAGGTGTAGTTAGAGGATATTTTGTCTTCTATATAGATTCTGAAAATTTTAAAACTGTTTCTCTTTTCAGCGAGTTGCTTTCATTTATTGTCTTTAGATAGTGTATGAAGACTGTTTGTCAAAGATTTATGTGTTTTTATTATTCTCTTACTCAATTTGCATTTAGTTCAATGGCCCTTTTCTCTTAAATCTTCTCTTTCTTTCATTTGCTTTGGAATGCTCTTGTAAATTTTGAATATCCATATCAGCGTCAAATACAAATTTTCAAAATGTTCAAAACACGATAATAAAGTGTAAATTATTACTGTTAAGTAAAATTTAATTTTTAAACTTTATAGAAATATTATTTTTAGAAATATTACATCATTAGCCTCAAGTTAAAAAGAAAATGAATTTATTTACCCTTTAGAATTTGACTAACTCGTACAAAAAACAGACAACCGATAACCACAATTTAATTTTGTACAACAAATTTTTTTTCTTAAAAAAAGTTTTAAATTTTTTATGAAATATCAGATTGCATTAAGAAATAAAACGTGAATTTGTTCCTAAACAATTTATAGAGTTTTTTTAATAGAAACCTAAGCTTGATAAAATAAAAAATCTTTTTATGTAAATAATATTAATACCGAAATACAGTATTTAAACTTTTCTAATACCGGTATTTCGGTATTATTAACTGGTCCTGAATACCGGTATCTCAGTATTGTCATCCTCAATACCGGTTGTACCTGATCGTGCTACTTATTGAACGCACCTAGTATGGGACCTTTAATTAAAAAAAAATTTAAAACAATTTACAATGGTCGGTAAATTCTGTGATTACAAAATAATTAAAAAACAAATTACATAATAAATTCCAAGATCTGAAAAACTTAGATGGAAAATGGTGAGAATGAAGAGAATTAGCTATAAATGTACCAATATTACCAATATATTTTCAATGCACTTCATTTTTACTTAATAATTATAATTGAATATTGTTATATTAATAAATTTCATTATAAATGAAATAACAATTTATTTACATTATTTTTTCACTTTTTTTAATTCGGATTTTTAACAAATTGTATTTTATATTTATAATTATTTTATTTAAATTTTTTTAAGACTCTGAAATGGTGAATTCGAATCTAATTTAAAATTAATTTGAATTATAATTTTTCATAAATTATAATGTATCCCCCTTGTCTTCGAAATAACAATTAAATGATCTTATAATGACAGAATTAATCAAATTTCCAGATTTAATTGCATTAATTTCAGTTAATATAATATTTTTTATTGTATTTTCATATTCTTTAATCAGGAAAATTTGGTTTTCTTTCGGAATTATAATTAATTTTTCGTTTCTTTTTTGTGTTAAAATAAAATACTAAAAAATAAAAAAAAACATGCATATATATTTATAAAGAAAATTAATTTAAATGTTTCAGTTTATATTTTTTAAATAAATAAATAAATAAATAAATTTACATGTTAAACATACATGGCAATGATTTAATTATAAGATAACGCCAATCAAACATTCTTTTCACGATTAATTTCGACAGTTTTCCTGTCATCATCAGGTGGGATATAATAACTCATTAAATAAATTAATTAAATTAATTAATGAGTTATTATATCCCACCTGATGATGACAGGAAAACTGTCGAAATTAATCGTGAAAAGAATGTTTGATTGACGTTATCTTATAAATTTACATGTATATGTTTTTATTTATATTTAAGGATTTCTATGATTTGAAAATTTAGATAATTAATCCGAAGCCTCTTGTAAGTGCATAAGAATAATAGATACATTTAAAATATATTTATCAACTGATTTAATATAGTTTTGGAGATTTGAATGGCGATCTTTGCAACCTGAAGTAAGAGCTTTGTTTCGTATTTGTTCCATTTCCACAACTGAGATTGGAAAAAACAAACAATAGGCCATAACTAAATGTTAAATTGTGCATAGTGAAGATTTTCACACATTAAATTCGATATTCGATACAAACAATATTTTTGTCTTTTTTACCAAACTTGAAATTAATTGAAATGCATGAAATTATACATTAAATGTTGAAGTGAAGTTGTTCGATGTTACACAAATTGTTACGATTCCAGATTTTTAATACATTTTTAATTTTATTTTGATCAGTTGAAAAACAAAGTGACAAGAAAATGATCATATTTAAAACCTAATTTTTGTTTATTTCATTAATAATGCATTTGTAATTTTAGTTTAAATAATTAAAAAAAACTTAAAAAAATTAAATGTAAAAATAAATCACAAAAAAACATGCTATAAATTTTTGTGATAAAAGATGAAGGAATATCGTAATGTTTGATTTTATAATTTTTTTTAACTAACAATATAAAAGTTGTATTTCTAAATCATAACTAAATTGAGAAATCATGACAGAATAATTATTTTAAAAATAATATTTTTTATATTTTATTTGTTATTAAAATAAGTGACCTGTTCTAATACATAAATTTCCATAAATAACCACAAATTATTCATAAAAATCCAAAATTCTTATTTAATAAATAATTATATTTAATTACAAATTTTAATATTACAAAGTTAATATATGTTTAAAACCAGGGCAAAATTAGTACCGAGATGCTCAATACAATTGCTTAATTTCTTTAATGATTTTTTCCAATTTGTTTTGCAAATTTATTCGCCAAATTTGGGTTCGTTTAAAGATTTAACTGTCTTATCTAACGTATTTACAAATAACTAGCCTAAATGACTGACTTTATCTGCGTATAGCAAATTCAATTTGGAAATGGTATATATTACTATTGCATTTACATGGATTTACATGGGATTTATATATCGTAAATGCAAAATATTTCAAGAATACAGTTATTATGTTTTAAAAGATTTCGGTAGATTTATAACTCTAACGCGTTTTTTAATTTCAATGTAAAATTCATTCAAATGGACCTAAATGGAGTAAACCTTTCTTTGTAAGCAAATGATACTTTAGGTACCCATAAATTTTCGGAAATTTTGATTTTTTCCTAGTCACATTTAACTTGTTTATTTATCTATCATTTATTTTCATTATAATAAAATATCAAAAATTAATTTTCTATCCAACACAAATTCTCAGTCTTTATCAAATGATTTTATTAAATAATTTTAACAATAAGATCTGATAAATATAAAACCGAAATATTTTGTTAAATGAAAAATTATTTTTTGATCTTTTTTTAAAATGAAAATAAATGAAATATTAAAAATTCTTAAATTCGACTTTTAATTTTTTAGTTAATAAATTGTTTGTGTTTTTCAAAAAACATTTTCTGGCTCCATGTATCAATTTAAAATTATTGGATTCGTCTTGAAAAAATATTAATTTTTTTATTTTTCTGAATTTTAATTAATTTTACACCTACATTTTAATTTCTGCACTTCTTTGTATACCCCAATTACAATTGAACGGTACGTAAACCTAAGGGAAGGATAGGTAGTTTTTATTATAAACTATGAGAAAAATATTAATCGAAAATAATCATGTATGAATAAATAATAAACGAATTTGGTTAAATTTTAACAGTTGTTGAGGCATATAGCATATATAAATCGAAAAAAACATAAAAATTAATTAAAATATTATTGGAAAATGTGTAGATCATGGTTTAAAAACAATATACCCTTGGAATAATATATAGTGACTATACTAATAAGCAATATTTCACCTAAGTCTTAGTTCGTATCAGTTGCCAGATTAGCCATTTTCGAGTAACATGTTAATGCATAATATTATTTGGAAGCGCGTTGTTATTAGTTATTTTGTATTTTGTTTTTAAAATCTAACTTGACCTTAGTGGGCCGTAGTTGGCCCATGCCTGATCTAAGATGAAAAGGTCTCTACGCGGAAAACCAAGACTTAGCATGCCAAATCATCAAATGTTCAAGTGCAACATTACTTTTACACTTATTTTTCACTTTTTTTAATTTCGATTTTTTGTTTTTATTTTCGAAAATTAAAATTAAATTCAATTAGTAAATATTTTGTTTGGTCTGATGATTTTTTGCGTGCACGCAAGCTTGTAATAACTGCGCTGGACTTTGAAAACTACTGCGCAGCTGTGCACGCGTGCAGAATAGAGGGAACGTTGTTAATAAGTCTCCCTTGCACATTTCCTGTTCAATAATTTATTCAAATTTACACTAATGATCTTTATAAAAATCGATAATAAAATGAAATTCAGTCAATATCAATCAATAATTTACATCTGCGTTTTAATTATTTAAACTTAGCAATTAAATTCTGTTAATTATTAAAATTTTTAAAATCCTTCATGTATTTTAATTTAATCGTTCTGAAATTATTTTATTTAATTTAGAAAGATTGAATTTTATCAGTTTTCATTTTGTGTATCAAAATATTAATAAATAATCATGTAAATAGTTATCAAAATTTCTTTTCTATTATTTTAGTTCATATATTTTAATTTGTTTAAATTCACTTCAAACTTGAGTTGGAGTTAATTAAAAATTTATTTCAATTGATTAGAAGCCTCGTTCAATTCTTTGATCATTGAAAATAAAATTCTATGCAAATTTTCAAAAATTGTTCGAAAATGTTTGAAAATTATTATTAATTCATTTTAGCGTTATTTTATTGAACTAAATGTCAAAATGGAATAAAATAATAATAGTAATAATAATAATAATAATAATAATAATAATAATAATAATAATAATAATAATAATAATAATAATAATAATAATAATAATAATAATAATAATAATAATAATAATAATAATAATAATAATAATAATAATAATAATAATAATAATAATAATAATAATAATAATAATAATAATAATAATAATAATAATAATAATAATAATAATAATAATAATAATAAACTAACAAGCATTCGTAGCTAATCAATACATTTTGTACGCTGATATGATAAGCTTGGTTTTTATTGATTGTGCTGTTCGTTTTTAGAAATTTAATTCCTTCATCCAAGGCCTCTTTTCGTTTTTTCGAACAAATTTCCGCCGGTTTTTCATTTTTTTGGAAACAATTAATTTTGTACTGCTCAAAAACTAAAATATCATTAAAATTGTCAATTTGATGAAACAATAATGAAATAATTAAATCATTTCCAACGAGATAATATCGATTATTATTAGTTATTTCATTTGTTTGTATCAACAAGTTTAATCAATTTTATGATTTGTTTAAACGAAGAATACAAAAACCCATTAATAATTATAATTGAATCAATAAAATCTGAGAATGGGATTACATTGAAATTATACAAAAAATTATTTCAATTTTGATTATCGATTTATTGGAATTCCAGTGGTTAAATCAATAAATATTAATGAAATTACATAAAAAAAATTTCATTTAATTTCTTTTAATTTTTTTTATATATTTACTGGTAGTTGGAAAAATGTTCTTTATATCATTTTTATAACCTTTCACAGAATATATAATTATTTGGGAGACGTTGTCGAGTTTGGAAATCTTTTAATATACATTCAAAAACAATTATTAAATATTTGATAAATCTTCAACAAATGAAAGTTCTGAAAAGTTTTGATAATATGTGAGACATTGTTAATTTTAAGGATATAAGGAAATGCAAGAAATCATGCTGCTCGATGAAATCGGTAAGGTAGGGAAACTGTCAATTATCTCTTTAATATTGACATATAGAATAATTAATAAAAGTTTATTAAAAGAAGTATCATTTTTATAGTTCTCCATGATAATTAATTTTATGACATACTCATCGACTGTGGAACTGATGTAAACGTTAAACCAGTATTTATTTCAAATTTTACAGGGGTACCAATCTAACATGAATTGTCAAAAAACTGTAAAATTATAATACCCTTAGAACGATGTACTTCAGAATGGAGGGATTAATATAAAATTTTGGATTGAAATTCATTATGACAGATGTTGCTCGTCCTATTCTTGAAGCATTGTCTTAATCTTTCATATTGTAAAATATCTGATAAATATGTATTTCACATTTTGTTTAATTGCTCTAATATTTCAATATCCCAAATTAAAATATCCCAAATACATTGCTATCTCAATTGGGTACAATACTTAAACCGACCATAGAAATTACGACAGTAAATGACAATGTGTTTCAGGGTCAATTGTTAAATGTAGTTAATGTTAAATGTAATTTTGATACTTACGCTTATAGCAGAGTTTTTAGTGAATACAAAGAAATAAAATCGATAAAGTGTTATGTGAAAAGTTCTTTTAGTGATTCAATTGTTGACTTGACTCACTGAACGAAAATAACATCAATCGGAATTCACCGAGAAAGAGAGTGAGAAGCAATCAACGACAAAGATTTAAGGTGTCACGTATACTAAATTCGAATTCCAATGGAAAAGTTCAATCTAGTGAACACAAATCTAAGAATTTGATGAATTCCAAAAGAACTTATAAAAATATGCATTTCATAAATAAATATCAATCTATATATGATGACTATGAATTTTGAATTAAAAATATATCCAGTTTGTTATTTGCAAATTCTTAAAATGTCTTTGAATCCCCGTTGAAGTTCCTCCAAAAATGTCCACAGTTTTATAACCTTTAAAGAATTATTATTATTAATAATAATAATAATAATAATAATAATAATAATAATAATAATAATAATAATAATATTTCTGTAAAATATCAGGTTTAGACAAAAGTTCCACATGAATGCAACATAGACATTGTCAATTCCATTTGATTTAAACTGTCTCATTAACAAAATGTAAAAATAAACAAAATTGAAAGTAATATTAATTCAATTTTATGAAATAAAAAAAAATTAATTTACTAATATAAATTTATTGTAGAAATTATTTTTCTAATATAATCAAATAAATAATAAAATTATAAAATTTTGTAATTCTTTTTATCTATTCAAAAAATCAATAGTTAATTATATTATTATTATTCTAATAAATTATTGATCAGATTATTCCTGATTACAATTTAATTCTATGTAATGCATATTTTTATTTTATTTGTTAATTTTCTTATTTATTTAATTACTATTTAATTACTATTTACTATATATTATTATGATTTTTAATTAGGCTATTTTTGGATCGTTTGTTATTAAAACAAGACTATTTTTCAATTTTTCTCTGTTTTCGAAATCATACAGATTGTTGTATATTACAGATTATCATACCTGAACATGTAAATTCGGTTCATTGAGGCTCTGTTCATATTAATATATCTATCAATTTTTTTAATTTACCATATAAGTGTATTACTTCATTTTATTTTCGAAATTAAAATAACCTAATCGAAATATAAATTTTAAGTTGTAGAAAATTTCTATAATATTTAAAATAAATAAAACAAATTCTATATTATCCCATATTACTTGTCATCGACTTAAAATTAAATTACAAAATGTCTTTCAATTTAATTTGAACAAAACATTTTAAATTAATTATTTTGTTTTAATGAATTCATTGTTTTGAATGATGTAATCAAACTGTAAAGAAAAATTAATTAGTTTTTGTTAATTAAAATTTTTAAATATTATTTTCACAAAAATGTAATAAAATATTGATTAAAATATTTTTATTAAAAATAAATTAACCAAAAAACTCTTTGAGATTTTCTGTCGCGTTGATAATCAGTTTAATTAATCTTTTTAATAAATACACATAATATGTATTATTTTTACTTATATTAAAATCGAATATTGCAAAATATTATATTAAGTAAAATGAAATTAAAAAATAATAATAATAAATTTATCTCATGATAATATATTTTTGGTGTAAATAGGCAATAAAAATATTAATTAAAAATAATCCAGAAAATTCTCCTCAAAATCAAAATTAATTCAAATTACTAAACAATTAATTTCCCTTTATTTTTTGTTGAAAATGAAATATTTTTTCCCTTAAATTCGACTTTTTCTAATTGAGAAAATTATTTTAATTTTTTGTAAATTAATTCCTAATTGAGTCAACGAATAAATTGCTGGAGAAGCAGTTTCAAATCATTATAGTATCACTTTAAAAAAATTTACCAGATTCATTTTTTTCAACAGGAAACTTAATTTAAAAAAAATTAAATAAATTTTTCTTTCTCATTGACTTTTACAGAGTTTTTGTTTTAATATCGAGTAAGACAAAAAATGAAATTTTTTAAGTTTTCTTGTTTGCTTTTGTCGGAAATATCTTCATTAAAAATGTATTTTTTATTTATTAAGAGAATTATTGGGACCAAATGAGTCACAATTATTTTATTGGAATCGTTAGAATAAATGTTTTTTATGCACATTACTAGCTTTTACCCAATAAAAATCACGCGATGTTGTTATAATAGTTATAATAGTTCAAGAGACTGTAAAAATAATTTTATAAATAATCATTCCCACGTTAACAAAGGTTATGGGCTTATGCTTATGACAGTTATATATGAAAGAACAAATAAATAAAAATTATATAAAGAAAACAAAGTTTTCAATAATTTAAATATTTAAAATTTAATTCATAAAAGATTACTGGCAATATATTTGTAGTTGCCGATAAATAAAAGTTAAATAGTCACTAATCAAAACTATTATTATTATTTTAAAATTATTTATCTGTAAGACATTAATTATGGACCCTGACATTTATTAAGGAACATTTTCAAAGAAATATCCATATAACTAGCTATAACTAGTCAAAATGACAAATTTTTTCATGCTTACATTTCAGCTTTAGATGATTAGTTATTTTTTATGTCCCAGCATTGTATAAATCAAAACAAATAATTGTTTTCTTAAAAGTTATTTTTAAATTCATAATTTTTATATTAAACAAATGTTAACTTTTACATATAATAAAATAATCAATAATTAATAATTTATTAATATTGATAAAATAGCGTTACAGGCATACACGGTTACATCGGAAATTAACATTATTATTTAAATTTGAATTAAGAAAACTAAAACAATAAATTTTCTATATTTCTTCATACATAACACGGATAGCAAAGACGTTGACCTCGGCCGATTGGGCGATCACGTAACTATTGAAAGTCGCTCTTAAATAAAAATTCATATCCCAGCAAAAAATAATTACTAATATTAATTTTACTATTTTTTTTGTTTTTAAATAAAATAGATAGATTACAGTTGAAAGCTCTCTTTTCATATTTATAATAATTACTTTGATAGACCGTAAAGATGAATCTAGTCAAAAGTCACTCAAGGTTTGCCATCCGATTCGTAGAAATCAATAATAATAATATTTTTATAAATCTACAAAGTAAATTCAAGAAAAGCATACAAAATGTTAAGCAAGATGTCACATCAATGTATGATTTATATTTCTGAGACTTAAATTACTGTCTAAGTAGAATTTGTAATTCGGTTCATTAACTTTTTATTTTGCATAACTATTTGAAATATATCATTAATTTGTTTTATTTAATTTTGCCTTTGAATCATATGTAAAATCCATTTTGGAGATAATTCTCAAAAGTTTCATTCATCACTTACACTTTGGCAATTAAACATATTGCAAAATAATAATAAAAAGGTGCTAATTTCTTCATTTAATATATTATTCACAGCAAAAGGCTTAAATTATAATTTAATTGTTTTAAAATAATAAAATAATTATAACAATAAATACAATGTCAATTGAAAAGAAGTCAGTTGTGAAAATTGAAAAAAAGTTCTTATAATGCTATAATAATTATTATTATTAATATTATATTTTGTTATAATGATCATGAATTTAATTAGTATATTCAATGCAATTATATCTTGATAAAAATTATCTGTCGCATTAATCCAAACCAAGAAAGCATTGCAAAATAAAGCTGAGAGAAATCAAATAACTCAGACTAATAATGATAATGACTGTTATCATTTTACATTTGTTATTTGTATAAATTCTGCATAATTAGATATTATTTGTAAAAAAATAGAATGTTTTTTTTTGCAAAATGATGAGCTTATTTTTATCATTTGTTGATATTTATAAACTATTATTTTTTTTGTTGATATTTTTAAATTTATGTAGACACATTTTTTTACAATCTAGTAAAACAAAACTTAACAGTGATAAAATAAGATTAATTGCAATAATGCCTTGCAAATTTTGTGTTTATTTCAATAATTAAATTGATAAATTGAGTCTTTTTAATTATTTGATTTTTGCAAAAGTATTTTGTCGGGATTTGAAGATAAGCATAAAAATCCTTAATAATTTTGGTTGAGGATTCAATTATCTAATTCTAAAAAAAATAAAAGCTTTGGATAATTAAAAAAATATGCAAGATATTAATTAGTCAAACGTTTAACTAAAATAAATATTTCTTTTTCTCTTCGACTTCTTAAAATCGATAAATTCCAATTTAACAGAAATATTCTACGGAGGTTCTGCGTATTTTAATGAAAAATCTTAATTTATTAATGAAAGAAACAAAATTATATTTTATATTTAATTTTTTTAATTGATTTTAGTTTGAAAAAGAGTGGAAAAAGAGACAAAGCATATATGATGTATTTCATAAAAAATATAACGTATGAAATTATTTTTTCCGAATTAAATACTACTTAAAAAACCGCAGGAAATTAAACATTTCTCAATGTTTTGAAAGTGGAGTAAGGCACTTTTTTGTTAGAAAAAAATATTTAAAGATTTGCTTTTCAATAAATTTTAAAATATTGATAAGTTCTAGCAGACAACATTTGTGATAATTATTATCCAATGATGTTTATTAAAATTGTCGGAATAAAAAAGTTTTGTTTTAATCAATTATAAACATGTCAAATAAATATCAAAATAAACGGCTCATATATTACTTCTTATAAATTCTTTTAATGAAAAAAACATAATTGATATAAAAAAGATTATAAAATTCAGACAAGCTGATATAAAATTTGTGCAATAAGGCAATGAGAAGGTTAATATTTTAATAAATAATTAATAAAATTAATAAATAAAGAGAAATAAATTTGTGAAAAATATTTTTAACTCTATTTGTATTTCTATATTTCTCAACTATTTTCTTACTCATAAATAATTCATCTGATTCTGGGGAAATCGTAGATTTCTTTACATTTACTTTTATAATACTTTTACTAATTCTCAAATGCCATTCTACTGCAAATTATTTTCTTTTGCATTTAGATCGACAGTTTTTAGATTCTATTTGATTGCTTTCTATAGATAAATTTTTAATTATATAGGAAAAGAAATTATTTTTTTATTTCTTTTTTCAACTTTTTAGTATCATGATTTTTACAGAATCATTATTATATCTGCTCGTTCATAATACAAATATATTATAATTTTACAATTTAATTTATTTTGTAGATTATTAATTTTAGTAGTCAAAAGATTTAACTCTTTTTCTAATCTTTGCTTTTTATATACTTTTAAGGTTCATAGGTGAACATCATTATTTATTTCAAACAATTAAATTAAATGAAATTAATTTTAATTAAATTAAATAGACTTTTTGGAATTGCACTATTAAAACCAGATGATGATTTGGAATACTCGTTTGACAACTATTTTATAATTAATTTATAAAATATTAAAAATGAAAATAAATTTCTGTAAAAATTAAAAAGACATTTACATTTTCTCCTCGTATATGATTTTTTTTAATTTATAAAATCTTACAAAATCGAGATGATAAAAACTGTATGAAACAAATATGGGTAATTATCTCAATTCATCCATGTTTATAATCATAATTAGAAAGACTTGAATGTTTATTATCGATATTGCCATTCATTATTTAGATTATTCGTCACAAATAGTTTGTTTAAATAATAAGGTAAACAGTTTTTTGTAAATTTTATACAAATAAATATTAATTATTTTGTTTATTTATTTATTATCTAACAATTCAAATATAGATTTATTATATGTATAAAAGAAATTCCAAAATGAGATTATGAATCGTAAATATTTCAAGTAAAATTATTAAGAAAATAAAATTAAACATTATTCTTTAAAATCACATTTTTGGATCTCTCAATAGTTTCTTGATCAATTACTGCCTTCCTAAGTTCATATATATTTTGTTGCAAAATATGCAGTTTATTTGATTACCTGTCTGCTATTATTCCTCCAAAAACTTTGATAACTATATACCTGCCAATGTATTCCGACTTAACGAACCTTTTAAATTGTCAGTGTCAAGACTCAAAGGTTTTTCTGTTAGAAGATATTACCAAATTCGATATCAAAATTCATCAACTAATCCACGTGGTTAACATTAACTTTTAATAAATATCAAAAAAATAAAAATTAATGACTGAAAACTATTGTATTGAATGTTTTCATCAAATGAATATCATGACAAATCTTTGGTTTAAATACGATAAACCAGCTTTCTATGTCACCGATAAAAAATGAAAAGATATTCAAGCTTTATTTTCCATCTGTAAAAATCGTATAGTGTTTCTTGAAAGTATACTGTTGTTTGGGGATATATAAAAAATGTAGGAAATAAAATTTAGCTAAACAAAATTAGCCAAGCCAAATTGTATTTCGAAGATGATATCTCGAATTTTATATGAAATTGATTGAATGAAATTAATTATCTGCGATAAACTACAAAAGTTATTTTGTTGGAATTCGATTATTGTTGTTGTAACTGAACACGAAGAGTGAGATCGAGAGATAATTCCTATCGATATCTTATCAATATCCCATTAATATTATGAATGTAGTGTTCAGATTATAATATTTTTTGTTTGCTTTTGTATTTATTTATATTTTTAAATGTATAATATTTTCCTCTTTCCGTGAAATCTAAATGCATTGTGAATGTATTAACTGACTTGATATACCTTTGTTTTTTCATGTTTTTTTAATTTGTCCAAATATATTAGCAATTTGATGAAAGAAACAGACAAATTTGATCGAAAATATTTTGAAGAATTTGTTTCACCAGAAATTTCATCTCGGTTTATCCGAACACCAAGTTAACATTTAAATAAAATTAAATTAAATAAAATGTAAAATGTAAAAAACAATTAGATTCCAAATTAATATAAAAAATGAAGAATTTCTTTTTGAAATTTATCTGACAGTCTTACACAATTTAAACAAATCATTTTTAATGAAATATAAATATTTTAAAACAAATTAACAGGTTGACAGCCAGCATTTAATAATATTAGAAATTTCCTCAAGGCTTATTAACAACGGAAAACATTTTAAATTTGATTTCTTTCAAATTTTTAGTTATTTGAATTTAATATTATAATTAAAGTTATTTTTAATTAATTTGATTATAAAATATTTAATTAAAAATTTTTAAGATATTTTTGATAATATACATTATTGTTTAAATCTTGTGATTACGGCATTCATTAGATCATGTCCATTATTATAAATGATATATTTGCTTTTCCGGTAGAAAGTTCCATTTTGACAGAAAAAAAATACACGAAGCCACAAAATAAAAAAATATAATTTCAATTAAATGAAAACTGTTTAAAAGATATTAGTAAAACAAATCGGTACATTTGTAACAAATTATGTTAATGGATTTTTTTTGTTTGTTTCCACTAAGTTTATATTTTTTTTGCGGTA
Organism: Schmidtea polychroa; assembly: GCA_959609185.1. Classification (NCBI taxonomy): domain Eukaryota; kingdom Metazoa; phylum Platyhelminthes; order Tricladida; family Dugesiidae; genus Schmidtea; species Schmidtea polychroa. The sequence continues at coordinate 32,007 of CAUHTR010000779.1, forward strand.
ACATTGATAAACGGAAATTTCGGCAACAACTAAAGCTTGGGGCACCGTTAATTATATGAATACTAATTGACAATATTAATTCAATGCCTTTTGGAGACATTCTCGATTCGTGGAGTTTTTACTACATAGAAAAGCCATTTTTTGCAATTTCTTCTCATAACCATCTTCAATATAATACAATATAATAAAAATATTATGTTGATTGGTAAATTTCGGACTATGAAAAATAAGATGCACTCACCTTTTAAATCTCATCAAAGTTTAATTTAAAAATATAATATATCTTAAAAAATAAACTGTTAAAACATAATGGTAATTTAAAATTAATAAAAACATCTTTCGTGGTAGTTCGAATAATAATAGAATTCATAAATTATAAATTTTAATACATTCCAAAAATATATATATATATTTATAAAAACGATTCTTTTTAAAACAATTAATCAGAAGGTTTTTTTATTATGTTCATAAACTTAGCAAGATTAATTTTCATTTCATTCGTTCAAATCAATTACTCAATCATGCTGTATTTAATTATTTGTTAAAAATTATGAAATATTATTATTAAATTATGAAAATTTTAGTTTTTTAAAATTTACGAAAATGTTTTAATTTTTTTAAAGTATTAATCTTTTATGAATTTAATTTTAAAATATTCCTACAGAAATGACGGGCATTCTCTCCAATATCTATGGCGTCACACTCATTACAAGTAAAACGATATACGACATCAGAAATTAGATTTAAAAAGTGCCATATATTTATTACTAAACATACCACAAACTTTACGAGACTTTGAAATAATATTAAAAGTGTCAATATTAAAATTATTTAAAATCTAGTAAAGTTTGTGAGATATTTAGAAATAAATATGTAACACCGTTTGATCTATATTCTTATATTGCATGCCGTAGAACTTAAAATAGGTTAATACCATATGCAATGAAGAATCTGTTGTTATCTCTGTGTACAAATTTGAGAACATGAATGATTGAATGGAAACAATAATAATATCGAACATACAAAAACATTCAAGTTGAAAATTAAAATTTCCTATTTTAAAGTGTTGTCTAAAGGTGTTAAAATATTAATGGGAACTTATTACTTATGAAGCTTTGATGATAAAATCAACATACAAAATGCATTAATCATACATTTTGAGAATATTTAATTATTTGTATTAGTATTAACCACTTGCGCTATATTGACGTGCTAGGCACGTCTTGATGATTTTTTTCAGAACTGCAAGTGACGTGTATACCATGTCGATAGTATTTGTCGCAAAAACAAAACGACGTGTTTGCAATGTTGTTGTTGTGAATAATTATTTATATTCGTGTAAATCTTTTATGTAATACCCTACCCTCGCGCTAAGCACTGGTCAAACCTCTGAGTTCGCTGACGCGGTGAGGCGTCGATGCCTTACGATACTTTATATAGTAGAGCGCGGCTCAGCTACCGAAAATTAAATTATAGCGCAAGTGGTTAATAAATTTTATTGTATTCCGCATAAATAATTGTTTAATTATAAATGAACATATATATATATATATACAGGCCCCGGAAGAGGGGGTCAGGAGGGTGTTTTGACATGGGCCTCTTAATTTAGGGGGCCCCCAATCAACACTATTTTGATATTACACCAAACGACCAAAAAAAGTTTATTTTGCACTTTTACGTATGGCAAAAAAAGTTTTTCTTAAGATAAAATCCAATTTAACTGTAGAAGGCCTTATTTTTGGTGTAATATTCACTTTTCCTCAGATTTTCATTCTTTTTACTGCACGTGCACAAATAACTGCAGATATGATTTCAAAATCTTAGAGAAAAAGTTATTACAGAATAGTAGGCTTTGAGCTATTACATGAGTTCAAATTATTATATAAAAGTTTATTAGTAGCTAAAAGTTTAATTATAATTAAATTATAATGTTAAAAGTTAAAAGTGTTGTTAGTGTTTTAATATTTTTAATAATTTAACTCTATAATTGGATTTTTTAAACTATATGCATAAAATTTGGTAAACGGGTAATTTACAAGTATTGCAAGAAATGTGGACTATTCCGAATTAATAAGTTCGTTTGCAGCTCGAAAAGCTCGAAAAGCTCATTTTTAAATTTATTTATTAAGTATTATATTTCGAATTAGATTTTTTTTAAATTTTGGAATAATAAATTTTTAATCAGTAAAAAGTATACATTTTTGTTATATTTTTCATTATATAGGGTTCACATGATGTCAGACCTGAGCCTCCAAGTTTTATATATATGCAAATCGAAACAAGCATTTTAACAATTAAATATATATCAATGTATTTATTTCTTGACCTGTTAAAATATAATGCAAAGATATATTTTTAAAAAAATTATATTCTTTTATCTATATTTTGAGTTTAATATTGAGAAATATATGTACACTATAATATTTGGTTTGAAACCAATACAAAGGCAAAATAGGGATATATTTTATAAAAATTCAGAACGGTTAATCTTAGTAACAGTTATATATGAATAGCAACCTCAAAAATACAATTTAGTCAAAAAAGGCTCGGGAAACCATTCATATGATTTTGATAACTCGAAGAAACTAATATAATTTCATGCACTAAATGTACGTTGTTAGATGTTGCTAGAACATTTTCTAGGTTGTTTTGGAAAACATTTGCAGTAATTGAACTCATATTCCGAATTGTCTTAATAATGACAATATTGTTTAAAATTTAAACACAATTTTCGGCATTGAATTAAACAATCTCAAAATAATTTATCGGAAGAATTCAATATTAAAATTCAAATAGAATTAATTTTTTTATTTAAATTTATATTTTACAATTAAAACTTATTTTTAATTTTACTTAGACTTAAATTTAAATCATTCTAACAACTCACTTTAATATATTTATCCAAAGAATTTAATAATTATTCTTTTAACTAGTTTATAATTTAAAAATTTATTAAATTCATTTTAAACTATTCCGAAAAATCGGAATATTTAAAAAATTGAAAAAACCAAAATATTTAATTCGGTCGAAAACACCTCACAACCGTCATTGGACATAATTTTCATTTGTTTTACTTTTTAATTAGGTATGAAGATATCTTTTGAATTATTTATAAGGTTTAAACATAAGATTTAATCACAAGGATCAAAGTCGCAGTTGAGTACCTTAATGAAATTGGATTGAAAATAATTTTTCAATTTCAGTAGGTCTAACTCTTGCTCTTAACCCTAAAATGCCAAATTGGTGTGTAAACATAATCATAAACATGTAAAAGTGTACATATTTTGCTGCTTTGGAATTAGTGTATATAATTCATCAGTGCAGTCACTTCAGTCTCAGTTTTTTTAAATTTGTAAACCACCTCAAAGGTGATGAACTTTTCCAAATCCCATTATTCTATAAGCTGACTAACGTGTACACTAGCCAATGCATACACATAATTGTTATTGTCATGCAGACAGGGTAAATGACAAAAGTAAAATACAACCTATTCCATCAGCATTCATCGAAATGACAAATGAGTACAATAGTTTGAGTTAATTGTGCATTGATGTAATTTCTATACAACCTTAAAATTGTTACGTGATTGTAACATACAAAATGTCTGCATATAGCAAATTGAATTTGAAAATTGTGTAATTATAAACAATATTTAAGAAATATTATAATTCAGTAATTCAGACTCATTTTATTCACCAGATTTTGACTGAGCTGTAAAATTTGTCGTGAAAATATTTTAAATAATTTAATGATATATTTTTAAAAATGAATAATAATAAAATCTCATTTTCTAAATTTCCTTTATTTATTTTTTACTATCGATCATTATTTTGCTTAGTATTTAACACACGTTTTTCCACTTTATTATACAAATTCATAAAAAGACTGCTCTGAAAATTCGTGTTAAACCAACCAATCAAATGCTATTATTAAACTGCAAAATGAAATCTCTTTACTGGTTTTCAACTTTTCCAAACAATTTGTTTTAATAAAAATTTGTTTGATATCATGTTTGTAATGAGGTAATTAAACAAGGCGATTAATAATTACAACAATATTAATACATTAACAGATTAAAATTTCTATTGCTTTCCCTTTATCCAAATGGTTGCATTGGTAATTATTTACTTTGAAAGATCAAATATCCTTCTCTCGTAATAGGAGAATATTTTTAATGAAATTTATTGAAAACGTAAATAAATATTCTGCATTTTTATAAATAAACAATTTCTGTATACAAATCCCAATCATACAATTTGTAAAAACAAATGCCGGAGGATATATCCACATTGAGCAATAATTTCTAAGTTAATGGCCCCATGGGATTCAAAACTTTAAAGAAGTTGATATAATTAATTTAATATTTTAATTTTTCATTTGATATTAAAAAATTTTGTGTTTAATTAGAAAATGTCATAAAAAATTATATTACAAAATAAAATAATCTCAATGTCATTTGTTTTAATTGTTCAAGTCTTTCAATTAAATATTTCTATTTTAAAAGAACATGAAAATTAATAAGATTACAACATCAGCTTAGTTTCGTATTTTCAAGAATGTTTCCGTAATTAAATATTTTCATGTAAATTTTCATTCATTTACTAGAAATCATTTATAATATGCTGCTATTTAATGTCATTATTATTATTATTATTATTATTATTATTATTATTATTATTATTATTATTATTATTATTATTATTATTATTATTATTATTATTATTATTATTATTATTATTATTATTATTATTATTATTATTAATTTTACTGAAATGAAACATTCTTTAACTAAATCCAATTTCCCGAGATATTTTAGAGCAGAACGGAGACGATTCTTTATAATTGACGTCCTACGAAATTGAAATCAAGTATTATCAAAGGCTCGTTTAGTGAGTATTTGTCAGTAGTAATTTGACAATTTTATGGACATATTTAATTGATTCCTACTATTAATCAAGTTTCCCATTGAAATTCCCCAAAGTGAAAGTGTCACATAAACCTTCAAAACTGTTGTGATAAATCATTTATTTCATTTAACTAATTTATGATTTTGGACTGAGGAAAACTGGTCAATTTAATAATTTGACTGTCAAATCGAGCTTGCCACGAAGAAGTGTTTCGTAATATTGCCCGTAATTATAATTATTTACAATTCCATTAAATATATAATGAAATACATAACAGACATTTAATAACATTAAAACAAAACTGTTTTTATTTTTCAAAAACATGAGTTGTACATGTTTATTTATTGTTCCAAATAAATACTGTAATGTACATTTAATTTTATTAGTATTTTAGTGTTCACAATTAGGAATTGTGAATACTAAAATATGAAATGCCACTATCTGGGAAATCCAGATTTTTTAAAAAAACTATATAGCGATAATTTACTATAGTAAATTATCGCTATAGTAAAAATTAAAATAAAAAGAAATCGATATGGAAATTGGGATTAGAAATAAAAAAATGAAATGTTTGGATGACAATTCTGTTTAATTTATGAACGTTCACGAAATCTTTGAAGGTTGTTATTTTTTATTATAATAAAGTTATAAGAATTAGACATTTTTTAATATTTGTTGTGTAAAATTTATAATCATATTTTATTTGTAGTTACAATATCTTCAAACATAACACGCACCCCAATTGTCCCGCCACAAGTTTTAACGGTGACTCTTTTGGGCTCATCAAATTTCTCATAACACGCATAAGACAACTTTAACTTAACAACTGGTGTCAGAAGTGAGATTTTATATTTTAGTATTCACAATTCCTAATTGTGAACACTAAAATACTAATAAAAATAACTGTACATTACAAATACCATTGGGTTTGATGATCATCTTTTTCCAGTTGCTCTTTTTACTTAGATTTGAGATTAAAATGTATTTGAAATTCTATTTTACACTATTAGAAATTTTAAATTGTCTTCTCAAAAAAAAATTGTCCATAATTAAAGAAGCACCTATACATTTGGATTATAAATAGGATGATGTATATCAAACTCCTTAATTTAATGCTGCGTGGTAACAAATGGTTACAAACGGCAACAAAAATTGTCTCGTTGGATAATCTTCAGTTAAAACCTGTTTACATCCGATTGAAAAAAAGTATAATTTAAAATTAAAAGTTTTACCAATTTTCACGTTAAATAAATTACATTTCTCCTTGACATAAAACTTCACCATAATATAATTTTTGATAAAGTTATCGGAATATTTTGTGCTTTCTCGTGTACAATAGAATGAGAAATTACATTTAGTTTTTACTTAAACTTTCCAATTTGAAGTGAACGTCTTGTTACTGTCAGAAATTTAACTGGAATATTCTTCTCTTTGGAATCAGTATTTGGTATATCATATTTCAATCGTTTTTGGAATGCAAAGTTCCCATATTTAACAGTTGTTATGTTAGTGTCAAATAAATTTATAAAAACAATTAAATAATTTATTTTTTCCTTGTTTTCAGATGATAATAGATCAATTCATTGAAACAAAACAGAAATATTAAAATCATAAATAATAATAGAATGAAGGGAAATAAAATTAAAAATATTCATTAAATATTCATTGTTACAAATAGTTTAATTTAACTAAAACTAATTTTCAAAGTTTTTTTTTATAATTATTAAATCAAATAAAAAATAATATTTACAAAAACGATAATATTTTATGATACAATATCATAAATGGCGGTTGAAATTTAGAACATGTAAGAAATATTTGTTTTTAAATGGTTAAATTATGTTTATAATGTCTACCAAGAATAAATATTTTTAGATTTAATTGAATATACAAATTAGTAATTTCTTTAATTGTAGTCATCATAGTGAATTTAATATTAATTGTGCTCTAAAATATATTTATTTTGGAAACTGAAAGGATTTAAAAGATCACAAAATTATTTTAATAGAGCTGTTGTTTAAAATGAGCTATAATTGTATTTAGATTATCGTATATAATCCGTATATAAGCCGAAGTGAGTTTTTATAGTCAATTTTTTGTCCAAAAATCAAGTATCCGTATATAAGCCGAGGTAAAAAAGATAGCTAAAATCTGACGAATTATTTAAATAATCACAAAATCTTGTTTTTGACATGTTAGCTTAAAAATTAGCTTAAAAAATTGTCCAAAATTTCTCGGCTTATACACGAGTATTTACGGTAGCTATAATTTTAATTAGCTGAGATCCTAAAATAGATAATCGAAAGCTTAAACAAATTAAATGAAATCTTAAAATTATTAATCCTAATCCTAAATTAATTTTTTAATATATTTTATAGTTCACTTTTATTTATTTAAGAGCACAGGTAATATTAGAGCACGAAAAATATTTATTAGAGCCACCAAATTTTAATTACATTAAATATTATCAAAAATAAAAATCAACTTAGATTATGAATTATTTACTATAGTATAGTTTTAATAAAAATTATTTGACTATTTTTATTTATTGAAATATTTGAAGGGAACCCATTGGACTCATATTGTCGTTTACGTTATAAAAATGTGTTCATTTATTCTAATAATTATTAAAAATATATTTTTTATTTATCGATAATTACCTTTTACCGAAATTCTCATTTAATATTACACCCCATTATCATCAATGCAGCAAACTTTAACATATTACATCATAAACTACAAGAAAAATATAAAAAAAACATTGAAACGAACCAACGTTTTTGTAATGCGAAGAGCAACTGGAAGAAAATATGTCTCCACTTCAACAAAAAAAATTTATTAAGAAAAAATACTTTTTAAATTATAAAAATAAATAAATATTGAAATACAGGTTTAAAATAAAAAAAATAATATTTTGTTTTAATTGTTAACAAAGTTTGAATCAATTACATTTATTTATGTAAACATTTACTACTAAAAAATAATTATTAGTTATATTTAGACGGTTAATTTTGAAAAAAGGCAAGTTTAAAAAACTGTTGATTTTCTACAAACATCATTAATTGACATTGTTATAAATTACAGAACGCACGAAAATTGGGTGCTAGTGCTTATCAATATTTTGAAAGGCAAATCTTTAAATATCTCGTTATAACAAAAGATTAACTTACCCCACTTTCAAAATAAATGGCCCATGTTCTGAAATTAGGTATTGCTTGAAAAGAAAATAGATTTTCATATTGAAAAATTAAGAAACTTTCAAATCGAACAAATCTAGTGTACTTTTGTACATCTTAGAAAATTTGCAAATATATAATTATTAGTGAATTGCAGTTGATAGTTTCAACTAGAAGATAAATCAACTTGAGAGGATATTAGTATACAAGATTCTCACATTGGAATGTCAGTCGCAAACTATTAAGATATCTAAGGCTATTCCAATGATGTTGATCGAACTCGTGAATTTCTTATAAATGAACAAAGGTTCATATTAGATAATGATATTTAATGAAAGGTTCCATTTATTCTTTCAAATAATCATAGAATCCTGGTTCAAATTTCATGTTATATTAGGATATTAAACCTTTATGTTTCTAGAATAATTATTAATTTCATCCATTCAAGATACACAGCTTAGAGTACTCACCATTCTGTTCATAGTTGATAATATTTGGTACCAGTTAAGTTATTTAGGTTATGATAGTCAGTCTTGGCAAAAAATCAAGTAGAAGTAACTTTGCGTTCCCAGGAACCAGATCAAGTGTTTTACGAAATCTCTTGATCTACAAAAAGCTCACATAGATTTCATGTTAATGTAACTAAATTAAATATCAGAATGCGTTAATCAATCCCAGCCGATCGTTTTAAAACAACAAAAAATTTCCAACAACATTAAAATGTATTGACAATGAAAATATGGGTTTCAATTTGAAAGGACAGAAAAATTCCAGAAAACACTAAAGTAAACAATTTAAGATTCCTTACTTACCAATTCGTATAGCACAGAATTCTTGGACGTTGATGCGGTAGCTGATTAGCAATAAGAAAAAAGAAATTATTTCCACAATTGAAAGATGTCATACACTGAAGAAAGTATTTTGTTAAAAAGACTTTTATCTCAATACGGGCAGTGAATATAAATGTATTCATTGAAAAATAATTTAGAAATCAAAAGTTAAAGAACGTCAATGAGTATTAGATTTATTACCATTAAAAAAGTAGATAATATGTTTTAAAGAAAAGAGAAGCCCAAATTGGACATGCCAGCTCACCAAATAAAATTCATAGAATATATTTATTCATTATTAATTCAATATTTCAATTATCCATTTCTAATTATTATGGTTATAATAATAATAATAATAATAATAATAATAATAATAATAATAATAATAATAATAATAATAATAATAATAATAATAATAATAATAATAATAATAATAATAATAATAATAATAATAATAATAATAATAATAATAATAATAATAATATTAATAATAATAATAATAATAATAATAATAATAATAATAATAATAATAATAATAATAATAATAATAATAATAATAATAATAATAATAATAATAATAATAATAATAATAATAATAATAATAATAATAATAATAATAATAATAATATAAAGAGAAATGTTATTAAATAAATTTAATTTGATAATAAAAATAAAAATTCAATTTAAAAAAAAAACAATTTTTTGACAGCTAAATTGAAGTGAAATTTAATGAGCTGGGAGATAGTATGAATTAATATCCCATGTTGGGAGGGTAATGATTGATTAATTAAAGATGGAAACAGTTATAAATCTGACATTCCACCATTAGCTGTGTCGAAAGTGTCCAGTTAATGAAACCATGTGAATGACATGCTTCGATCCCATGATTTATTGTTTCAATTTTCCCCTTCCTCAAAAGCAGCAACAAAACACTTACTGTTGAGATTGAATTCTTTGCAGATATATTCAGCTGCTTTTTCATACCGGTCGCTGCTCAGTGTGAATTCCCAAACAATCTTTTGAAATTTTGTTTCGTCAGAATATGAGCAGTTTTTCTGTGATATTTTCTGCATGCATTTCACAATTACGATATGCCATTTCGTTCTGAAGGAAAAGATAAGTGATTTTAATTCCTGTATATTTTTATCTCATTAAAGAAAATACAAAATATATTATTAATAATATTATTATTAATATTTTATTATTATTATTATTATTATTATTATTATTATTATTATTATTATTATTATTATTATTATTATTATTTTATTATTATTATTATTATTATTATTATTATTATTATTATTATTATTATTATTATTCTTTGGAAATTTTTGAAGGTTACAACATAAAGGAAATAGAGAACTATCAGAACATACTTGATGTCGAAATATTTCATTAAATGATTAAATAATAATTTCATCATCATAAACATAAACATCAAAATGATTCTCTCTTCTACCTAATAAAATGCAAGTACAAGTTTAAAAATGACTGAACAGATTTATTTGTTTTAAATTATGAAAATCATAATATTAAATAATTTTTTAAAGCAATAATCCAGGGAAGATAATAAATTCTTTCACATCTTTCTTGTAAATTTTATGAATAACTGATAGATATCAATCTTAAATCTCAATTTCCTAATGAAAAAAGTGAAAATATTATTACTATCTATCTAACTATCTATCTATCTATCTATCTATCTATTATTATTATTATTATTATTATTATTATTATTATTATTATTATTATTATTATTATTATTATTATTATTATTATTATTATTATTATTATTATTATTATTATTATTATTATTATTATTATTATTATTATTATTATTATTATTATTATTATTATTATTATTATTATTATTATTATTATTATTATTATTATTATTATTATCATCTATCATCATTATTAATATTATTATAGAGTTATATTTATTAAAGCTATTTGAATCAAAAAATTCATAATTCAAATAGAAGCAACGAAAAATATATTATTTCATAAAATATAAATATATTTAAATTATAGGCATGGTTCCATATATATTTATTAAATTATTTCATGCAGTTCATTTTCACTTGTGAGTATAAATTTCATTAAATATTAATATTACATTAAATTTTCATTTATATTTAAATTCATAAAATAACGTATATTTTAAATTTTTTATTTTCATTATTTGCCAGAACTATTTTTCATATCTTTTCAAGGCAAAATCTTAATATAAACTGTCGAAAACAATCAAATAAATAAATCAAAAAATTATAATAAAAATTGAAGGAAGAAAATAAATTCATCTGAAAAAACTCGTGTTGATACGCAAAAACATTTTTGCCGTTTATTTATAGAATGAGGTGGTGAATTATTCATCTATGAAATATATTGACAATTTTAGACAGAATAAAAATCCCAAAGGTCAGAATTGTTGAAATGACAGAAATAGTAAGAAGCCCGATAAAATTTGTCCCAATTTGTCACACGTGTTAATGACAATATTTGGGCTGATAATGCGACAACCGCAAAATTAAATTATTATTATTATTATTATTATTATTATTATTATTATTATTATTATTATTATTATTATTATTATTATTATTATTATTATTATTATTATTATTATTATTATTATTATTATTATTATTATTATTATTATTATTATTATTATTATTATTATTGTAATGATTTGATTTGTAGAAAAAGATTGAAATAATAAATTTTGTTTTAACTAAACAAAATAAACATTTTCAAGAAATCACTTTTCTCAATAGTAGAGTCAAATTGATTGTCCATTTCGAATAAAATATATTATTAATTTATTATTGTATAAATTTTTATTGAAAGTAATTCTACTTTTAACAGATTTAACAGAGGATTGATGTTCTTAAGAAAGAGAACATTTTCACATCCTGTGTAGGATTTGATTTTATCTTGGAATTGCAATAGTTCAAAGAATTCATATAAACAAAACCCTTAATTTGATAAAAATTAACATTCACAGATTTCATTCTATCATACGGCGTATTAAAGAAAGAATAGATTTTATATCAAAGAATAATATAACAAACAGAAACCCATTAGTATCCCAGCCATCTCAAACAATTATAGTCACAGCTATTTGTTTGTTTATTTAATTTATATTTTCTCTAATCCTAATATCCCTGAATTATTATTATTATTATTATTATTATTATTATTATTATTATTATTATTATTATTATTATTATTATTATTATTATTATTTATTTATTTACATGTATTTTTTAATATCCTAAATTTATTATACTTTGATAATAATATAACAATTTTTTCTATTTAATATTAAAAAGATGATTTTTTTCAATTAATTTAATTAATTTTCAAAGTTAAATCGTGAATAAAATTAATATTATAGAAATTTCATTAGAGAAATGATTGAATTTCAGATATTTATTCAATGCAAATTCAGACGAAATGTTTAGGAATTTAATTGCATTAATAATGAGGTCTCAGTGATTTAATTCATCCTCTCCAGGAGAACTCCAGAGCAAACTCATTCGAATTCTATCCAATCTCGAGGAGAAAGAAATTGGAATTCCCATTCAATCCAGAAATAGATCTGACATACAGTCCAAATGAATAGGAAAATCATTTTTGGAATCTGTTTTGCAGATATTATGGAAATTTATTAACAATTGAATGCAACGAATAATCTTGGATAAAATCTTTCATAGACGTTTGGTGGTACTCTAATGTGTGCTCTACTGACCAATTCTCCATTACATACTTATATTTATTGCACAAAATATTTTATCATTTTTAGGTGTCATTTCCCAATAATAGTCATCATTATATTAATAAGACATTACTACTTAATTGTACTAAATGACATTCTTCCTTAAAAATAATTTGTTGAATGATCTGTTGGAAGTTGTAAGAAGGCGTAACGAATGAAAAATATTACTAAATAATAGAGAAAATATTTTACTGATGGCAAACAGGGGGATGCTACACTGACCGTTTGGTAACAAAGTTTTGTATTACACGACATAACATGCAAAAAAATCATATCAAGTAAAATTTAGGATTTGTACTTATTTTTCACTATTTTCTTATTCTATTCTTTATTATTGCAATTTTTTTGTTTAATTGAGCTCAAAAGTTAAAAGAACAAGTCAAGTATACTTAAATTTACTTTTATAAATAGATTTGGTCGAATAGAGTTACTTTCAATCAGGAAGCTAGGCGAAAGAAGGAACATTTCCCCTAAATCCTAGGGCCACTTAAATTGTTTTTTGAAGAAACTCCGTTAGAGATTTTCTTTCAATGAGTAAAGAGTAAAAACTTAAATAAATGATATACGAAAGGTTTCATGGTATTTATTTAGTGTTCCATATCATTGGAAAAATCAAAAAATAAATTGATAATTTTACATTTTATAAATATTTATAATTTTAATAATGAAAAAATAAATTATGTAACAAAATTCTCTTTTTGATTTAATATTCAATTTTTTGACCAATTCAAAATTGATAAATTTCTAAATATATTATTTATTTTCTGGCGATTTTAGTTTAGATTTTTATAGGTGACTAAATAAATAATTTAATTTATAAATAAATAACTTAATGGAATATCATTTTTTTTCTATTGGTAATTAACAACAAAATAGGTAATAGCTGGACTTTTATCAAACCAAAGAATGAGATAAATTTCGTCGTTATACATTAGTCTTTTTCGAGGTGCGAACAGATAAGTATTAGGAAATCTAAAAGATTTCTACATGTACCATATTGGGATATTTTGATATTGTTGCATACATCATGAAAATCACCTGAAAAAGACAGTGCCGAAAGTTCGTGAATTTCAAAAAAACATCGATATCTTTACTGATTCATAGTCGCGTTTTTTAATAAATAATATATGTAAAACAATACAGTAAAATTATTTTCAAACAGAAACAATAAGTATTTAATTTTCAATCCTTTCTTGTTGTCTGAATTAGAGGTATGTAATTCTATGGAAGACCACCTTAGACAATACAAAACTGAATCCTTCAATCTTTTTAAAAGGGATTTGGTGTAATTTACTTTATTCCGACCATTCTGGAATTTTTTCTAATTTCTCTTTTCCTATATAGGGCTCCTCTTATTCATTTATATTAAGCAAATAAAATATTTATACTTAATTCCTGAAGCTTATCCTTAATTTAATCATTTTTTTATTTAAGCTTGATAGACATAAGTTTGAGAATTCTGTTTTCTTAATGGCATGATTGATGTCATTAATTAATTAATTAATTTGAATTTTTTAATAACATTGCCAAGTAACCCTTTTCTCATCAATCGGAAATTACTATTTTCCTGTTTATCTTATTATTTCCTACTTTCTCATACATGTTTTCCTTGAGAAATTTTGATTCTTCAAATTTTTACATTTAAATTTAATTTTTATTATTTTTTTAATTGTTTTTTGCACAATTTCCATGTATTTAATTAATTCATTTTTCTTTTGATTAACAATCAAATGTGGTGCCTTGAGTATTATTTTTGGCCATTTATTTCATTTGTTTTTAGAAATTTCAGGAAATATATATAATCTTTTATTAACAGATTTATTTGTTTAAATTTTGTTTAAAATTCTTTAATTAAATTATCTATTTATTTCATTGGTTTATTTCATTTTATTCTTTACACAAATATTTTTAATATTTTTCAAAAATCCAGACGTTTTTTGGTTCTTTAATTGAGTTCTTTAGTTTTATCTTCCTAATCTCCATAGTAAATTTGTATTAAGTTACAATTGAGAATTTTCATTTGATTTAATTATTCTCGTTATTTATTTTTTGGAAGTTGTGGGGGCAAACAAAATCCAATTATTAAATTATTTATTTCATTATTATAAATTTATAATAAGTTTTCCTATGTACCAAATTTATCTCCTTCGAAGATTATAATGCCAGTTCAAGAGAAGATGGCTCATTTATCTAAAGTAAATGTTTATAACAAATTTATCCTTTAGGGCCCCTAAATATAATACTTCGTTACTTTGTGAATTACTAATAAAACATGTTAAATTAATGTTCAATAAAAATAATAAAAGTAGAGGGGAAATGTTGGCTATTATTAGTTGATACTGTCAAACGGCCCCAAGTTACAATTTATGAAATATTATTTATAATAAATTTTGCTTTAGCATATTATTTTGACATTAATTGCTAAAAACGGTTTTATGGAAATTCGCAGAATTTATATGGACATTTAGGTTTGTCGCGTGATAAAAAAGATTTTTCAAAGCTGATCTTTTAGAATTTATTTGAAAATGGAAAGATTGAAACCTCTTGAATAAATAATTTAAAAGTATATTTTCAACCTGTATGGCTACAGGAAATTTAATTCAATAAGTCTTCTTTGCATTTATAATAAAACAAAATATTATTTAATATAGTTATTAGAAGCTGCTAAAACATCTTCTAAATAACTTTTTTAAATCAGGTTACAAAAGATAACTTCATAATTCCAAATATTTATTTAAAGAAATATTGTATAATTTCCAAACAAATTTTCAGCGTTGAATCAAATATTTGAAAAACCATTTATTAAAATTTCGATATTTAAAATATATTTATTTAAAAATGATTTACTAATAAAATGCTTGTTTAATTGTTTAATTTTTCAATTTAAAAATGTTTCTAAAAGTAATTTTAAATAGTCAATTATTTATCATTTAAAATTATCTTAATAAATCATTGAAATATTTAATTCTCAGCTGAAAACACCTCACATCCCCCTTCTTTAAGAAATTTCTTTATCTTTTCAACATTTCTTTGAAGCATTTTCCCACTTTGGTCTTGTAGCAGATATCGGCGATCATGGATTTTCTGCATTATTCTGTATGGCCCTTCGTATCTTTCCTTGTCTTTCGTTCTTGATTCGACTTTTACGATCGTTTGGTTTGCGTTGTTTCTCACGTGTCTTCTTTTTGTGAAATCGGCGCTTTACTATGAAATTTTTCTCGAGCAATTTTCCTTCCAAATATTACTTCTGCGAGACTTCGCCCAATTGATTTCTGAAATGTTGCATTCATGGTAAATTCAATCTCTGGTATGATCTCTGCCAAATCTGTTCTACATTTTCTTTTAATGATGCATTTATATAGTCTCTAATTGTCCTGAATTGACGTTCTATCACACCATTTGTATTATGGTGATATCGACTTGAAAAGCATAGTGTAATTCCCATTGATTTTGTAAAATCTTTCATCGTCTTAGATTCAAATACTTTTCAACAATCTGTGAATTTCCGTTGGAGCTCCAAATCTAAGAATCCATTTTTGTAGTATTGTTTCCTTCACCGTTTCCTCATCCTGTTAAGCGACAGCAGTCAGAGAGATATATCTGCTAAATTGTTCAATCATTGCGACTATATATCTTTTCTTTCTGAATGATTCCTGTAATGGACCACATATATCAATGTAAACTTTCTCCCACGGCTCCTATGCTGTCAGTTTTATTGTCTCTTGCTTCATCTTTGTTGTCACAACCTTCGTTCTTTGACATGTCCTCACATTCTCCAATTGTTTCTTTTACTGATTCTTTTATGTCTCCCATATCGTAATTGTCCGCTACATATTTTGTCACCTTTTCTGCTCCTGCTGTGTGATAGCAAAATATGCATACTCTTTATCATTTCTTGTCTTTTGTCTCTAGGTATCCATATCTTACCCTCTATAGTTTTCACTACGTTGTCTACCAGTATAAATTTCCAACTTGAACCCTGTTCTATTTCCTTTTTTATTTGTTCTATTTCTGTATTATTATTTTGCCACTTATAATCTTTAGCTTTTTCCATCGTGTTTATTCTTCGGGTGTTCATTCTTTCCACTTTCGCGTTGTGTGTATGTTCCACATGTACTCCTGACAACATATCTGCATTTGCAAGATCCATACCTTTTCTATACTCTATTTTAATATCCAGACTACTGATGTAGTTAATCCATGTCTGAAATTGCGCTGTTATTGGTTTCTTTGTGGATAACATAAACGTGATAGCTTTATGTTCCTATTATTTGTTTCTGCTTTCTCATTCGTTGGAACAACTTGTTTAGGATTAGGCATTTTATATTAAAGAAGTCCTTGATTTTTAAAGACAAAAATTGAGCATAGACGAGATAAAAAAAAATTTCGGAAGTAGGTAGTTAGTAGCCCCCTGTAGTAGACCATGAGGCGAATCCCCCTCTTCCTCGGTCATATTTCGTGACGGTTAAAATTATTTTAAATTTGCCTTAAAAACTAACATATACATTCTAAAATATATGAAAAGAAGCTTAAAACAGTATTACAAAATATCAGACAATTGTTTCCAAATGTTTTATTTAATTTTATTCAGTTATCTATGCACAAATATTTGGGAATGTTTCTTTAGAGGATATTGTTTATAAATGTTTTAATGGTGTCCAAGGTGCGTTTCATTTAAAGTCTGAAAGTAGTTAATAAGTAGCCCTCTGGATCAGACCATCCAGTGTACCCAAGCCCCTCCTAAAACAACGGCTTTTTATTGCTCCAGAGTGACACACTATACTTTATTTAATTAATTTAATGTGTCTTAATGATCTGAAGATTTATTTCAAAGTACTACTATCCAAATTTAAAAAATTAATTTAAGACTTAACAAATTAATTAATTAGTTTAAAAAGTTAATTCAAAGACTGGTTGATTTTGATTTGCACATACTTTAAATTCAATTTATTTCTTGTAAAAGAAAATTTTAAATGCGTCTTTGATTAACATCATTTTATCAATAATTTAGTTGGTTGGTTATTAATAATTTAGTATTATGTTAATTGGGTGTTAACTAGTAATCAATTCAAAGAAGAAAATTAAGCATATCTCGGTCATCGATTCATCAAAATATTTGACCAAAATTAAAAATTTATTACTTATTTTAAAAATATAGCCTTAATTTACTTAATTTAAATTAATTATCAAATTTTACTTGGCCATCTATTCATCAAAATATCTTACCATAAATTCTATGTACAAAAATACCATGGCTTTTTAGTGACAGTCGGATTTTGTATAGAAAGTCGCTGGAACCGAGTAGACCACCTCACTATAGTGTGGAAAAATTGACTTTTTGTTTAGAAAAATCCAGAGACCAAAGAGACCTCCTGACGATAGTGAGAAAAAATATAGTGTATCACTCTGGAGCAATAAAAAGCCGTTGTTTTAGGAGACGCCTGGGTACACTGGATGGTCTGATCCAGAGGGCTACTTATTAACTACTTTCAGACTTTAAATTAAGTTTTAATGAAAATGCACCATGGACACCATTAGAACATTTATAAACAATATCCTCTAAAGAAACATTTCCAAATATTTGTGCATAGATAACTGAATAAAATTAAATAAAACATTTGGAAACAATTGTCTGATATTTTGTAATACTGTTTTAAGCTTCTTTTCATATATTTTAGAATGTATATGTTAGTTTTTATGGCAAATTTGAAATAATTTTAACCTCCGTCACGAAATATGACCGGAGCAGTGAATAAAGTACCTTTGGACGTTTCATTGAAAAATAAAATTGAAACCTTGAAAAACATAGTTTTATTTGAAGTTTTTAGAAAAACTAACCTGCACATATTTTCCAAATCCTCAATCGAGCCGAATCCAAAATCGTAGCCCCTCAACTGCGAGTCATATTGTGGAAAATCGTGAGATTTTATGCAATGATTCATGGCGATCTTTGGTTCAAAACAGGACATTGAAAATTCTAAATATTTTTTTTATTATTTTTATTATTTAATTAATTTTTTTATTTTTTCATAAATAACTTGATTAATTTATCAGTAATTATTTAGAATCGTTTCCTTTAATGGCTAGTACGGTTGACTTTGTTGTTCTCTATTATCTGGAAAAGAAGTTCTGTTTCGTTTTTTGTATATTATTTGACTATTTTTTTGTTTGACGTGATAAACGTGATAATATTTCATATGTAACAATTGCATATATCTGCAAACCCTGCGTATCAAGTTTTCTGAAAACTCTCATAAGGTTCAAAACGATGTTGACATTATTTACAGTACTTCCTTATAATTTCTATAGTATTTACCGTATATGCGAATAGACTTTTCGACCACTGAATATCATATTATTCTAATCAGTGTAAATAATAAGTAAGTGCCGTCATGGATGAGAATAAATGGAAAGTTAATTTTTGTATTTAAAGAAATTAATCAATAAAATGAATATAATTGCTCCTAAAAAATTTACAAAAGTTATATTAAAGTCTTTAAGTTACAACAAAAACTAGAGTCTATAGTCTTAAAAGACATATCTCAAATGTCCATAGATATATCAAAAGGTGGAAAAGGTGGAATGGCAATAATATTACCGTAAGAGGGACAAAATTGACAGACAGAGGATTTTGTAATATAAATTTAAATATTAATGATTATAAAATTTAAATGGTGGAAAATATATTTTAATTTTGAAAATGATTTAATTGTTTTAATCAAGGGTGAACATATAATTCAACTTTACAGTTGCTTTTATTGTAAACTTTTTCCTAGGAAATGGGTTTAAACCAGAAATATTCTGCCAGATAGAAAAAGATGCCATAAGTTCTAAATTGGAAAGAATTATTTACAACCAATTTAAGTGAAGACAACATAAAATATCCTATGGCTTCCTATGTCACTCTATATTTCGTCTATTGAATCATATCCGTGACCACGAATTACAAATTTAACATGGTCAAACAAATAAATTACTAAAAACCTAACAAAGTGAGTATTTGTGAATTAAAATTTATTAAAGGAGTTATTAAATTATCGATGTTTTATTTTTAATACGCTCATGGGCAAATATTTACATTTGGTTATTGACAAATATATTCTCATTCAACATTGACAAAATCAAAAATTTTTCTGAAAGTGGGACAAGTCCATTTTTTGTTAAAAGAGACATTTAACTATTTGAGTTTCAATAAATATTATAAAATTGATAAACTTTAGCAACCAACATTTGTGTGTTTTATAATTATAGAAAATGTAAATCTGTTATCCAATAATGTTTATTAAATATTATAAGAACTTTTTTCAATTTTCACCACTGATTTCTTTTCAATTGACATTGTTATACCCAAATATGATTCCCCCGTTTTCAAAATAACTTATCCAATTAGAATTTATTATTATTTGTAAGTACTAAATGTTTATATAAATTTTATTGACAATTAAAACAAAATATAAATTTGCGTATTTTAAATTTGTATATAAATATAAATATATTAAGATTGTTATTTATTTTTATTATTTGAATTTAATTTATTAGAATATTTTACTTTTCTCAAATTATTTAGGAAAATGAAATTTTTAAATACGAAAAGAATATTCAAAACCAAACCTAAGTTGTCTGCAAATAATTGGTGAAAACTTTCATATTTTGGAAGCTTATAGCTAGTATAAAATAGTTAATATGAAAAGGTAAGTCTGAAAAATTAAAGAAGAAACACATTTTTTGGCACGAAATGTACTTAGACGCCATCAGACAGTCTGAGGAAATAATACATTATTCATATTATATTTACAGAGACAAAACGATATTTGTACTGAATATTTGCAAAAAATCTCTTCTTTAATGATGATATCGGTTTTATTTATGGAATGTTTGGAGCAAATTCATATAGGTATAAAATATATGCTGTATTCAGTCAAATAAATTGTATTACTAATATTTTGTTTTACTAATTGAATAAATAAGCATATACAATCTTAATGAAAAACATCTGATCTGGGAAATTTTCAAAGTTGTGATTTTAAAGACTGAAAATTGTACAACCAATATTATATTATTGAGGGAGAGTTTGTTTTAATTATCATTAATATTCCAGGAGTACGAATACAATTTTCAACAACAGATTAGCTGAAAAAATAAATTGTAGCTCAATTTTTGCAAATTAAAATCAAACGTCAATGACTGGATAATTAAAGAAATACGTCTAAGACTATTATTTTAAAATAAATAAACAAATCATGTTAAAATGAAAATAATTTTTGAAAATATATAAAATTTGTGTAAACAATATTCCCCTTGAGCCATCACATACAATTTATAATTAATAATAATAATAATAATAATAATAATAATAATAATAATAATAATAATAATAATAATAATAATAATAATAATAATAATAATAATAATAATAATAATAATAATAATAATAATAATAATAATAATAATAAATAATAATAATAATAATAATAATAATAATAATAATAATAATAATAATAATAATAATAATAATAATAATAAAAGTACTTCTTTCGATTTGATTTCTTTTCAATTAACATTGAATTTATAAAATATTTGACTATGAATCAGTAAGGATATCGATGTTTTTTTGATATTCACAAATTTTTGGCACTGCCTTTTTCAAGTTATTATAAATTTTTAAATTGAGAACATTTTTGGAAAATTGGAAAGGAAGTGAGATTTGGTTTTGTTTCCCATATCAAAATTTTTTAAACATTTATTTTTTTTATTTAAAATCAATGAAATCTGTTTTGTCCGTAATATTCGCAAAAATGTTGTACTAATGGAAAGATTTTATATAAAATTATAATTTCAATATAGTGATTTGTTGTTAAATAAAATTTTAAATTTTAAAAATAAACAAACAAAATGTTACATTCATTCTTTGTTTATTTGAATGTTACATTATTAATTGAAGATAAAATTCACACTTAATAAAGAATAAAATATGACTCTCACCGATTATAATTAAAACCATTAATGGACGAAAATAAAACTTCATTTTTACATCATTTTTTTCAATTATAAAGCGAAAAGAATTAATTTTAAATGTGAAAATTCTCTCTACATTTTTATATTTTAAAATATTAACCGATTTTTTCATTGGATAAAATTTCCTCGTTTTCTATTGGATAATTAAATTGTTGGACTATTTTCGATATTTCTCTTGTTCATTGCAGAAACTCTGTGATGGACTGTAATAATGGAATGGTAATTTGATAAGGACCAGGTGCAATTATCAATTATTTTAATGGAGAAAACAAATCTCTCGGATGGAATTTTTAAATTTATTCTCTGACCTTTTTGAAATTTGAAAAATTTGAAATTTATCCATTTTAAATAAATTTTTAATTTTCAGACTTTTGTTTGTTTAAATTGATGTTGTTAGTTTTGAAAAAATGAAATTATTCTGATTTCTAGCTTGAAATTTCTATAATATTAAAATTGTTTATAATAGTCATTTTTGTTGTTACCACAGTTGTTGACCATTCTTAAATTTAGGGGAGTTCATAATGTTTAATATAAAATAGCATCTGTAAAACTTTAAAGATGTTTACAAATGAGAAGAGACTTACAATCGAAGGTGAAGCGAATATTGATATATTAGAAAATGTTTTCGACGACCTTTATTCTTTTTGCTCTATAGTTTCAGTTCAGTTGGCAATCTTGAATATTACAGTGGATGTCAATGAAATTGCGAAGTCCTAGATTACAATAAATCAGTAGCAGTAATTTTCAGTACTGCTTTTATCCAGGTCCTTTCAGAGCTCAGGAGAGATTTGGCAGTTCGGATATTCGAGATTCTTAACTTTTAAATCTATAATCTAAAAATAATATTTAATAAATATGATCCAAATATATTAATTTTATATTGAAATATTTAATATTTAATTGAATTCTAATTTAATATCACAACAAAAAATAAAAATCATATATTAAACTTTTCAAAAGTCAAAACTCAATTTTATTTATTCATATTTCTGGAGGCCTCTTTATTGCATTTTCCCAGGGAGGCCCGAGCCAAATAGCTCTCCACCTGGATAGGTCTGATTTTATCAAATGTTTAATCAATCTCTCTGGGACCGGGTAGCAATCCTAGTAACTTCTTTGAAATAAAATTGTCAAGAAATTTAAATTAAATAATAAAAAATTGAAACTTATAATGAAATATTTGTAAATATTTCGATATTAATGAATATAAAATAAAATTATATCTCCAATGTGAAATAATATTCATAATTACATCTATAGGAATAAAATTCACGCATTAACTAAAGGGGAATAGAAATTATAAGTATTGTTTTAATTTACTATTTTTCTATAAAGTTTTCACTGAGCCCAGATGTATTTTCTTATGGGCGCCATAATTAGTAGATGAGAGCATTACAAACAGATTTTTGTGAAATTTTGTCATTATTAATTGTTGATAAAAATATTTATTCTTTCATCTTTCAAAATCCAAGGATCTTTACAATCTGCAATTTCTTCATTTATATCAAGATAAGTATTTTTTTTATATTTTATAAAAAGAAATGAAATGCACGTGTAAAATATAAATAAAAAATTATTATATAATAATATAAATTTCGTAGAGATAACTTTGACCTTACAAGTCAAAGGTCAATAATGACGAAATAAAGGTCACCGTTGAGTTTGATCCATCTCAGAGTGTCTATGAATTTGGTGTTAGATTAACATAACACTGTTAGCAAACAAACAATAGTAACTCAAATAGGTAAAATGAAAAAGTCGGATAAGTGGATTCCACATGAACTGAATGAAAAACAGAAACAAAAGGGTTCAAAGCTAGCTTGATGTTTCTTTCTGGTCAGAAAAAACAACTTAAAAAGAAACAGCCTAGATTGGTCAACAGATCGATTCCTTTTTTATTACATTATGACACTATACCACACACTACACAGATGACTGTGGCAAAACTACTGGAATTGGAGTTGGAACTACTTCACCATCTTCCATACTAGACCAAGCTCATTCTGACTACCACTTTTTCAGCAATTTCGACAACAGTTTAACTAGGAAAAATAGGAAAGCAGTTTAACTTTGACAATACTGTAAAACTAACCTCCAGGAATTCATTGACTCTCATCCACTAGGACTTTATGCCACCGGCCTGCACAACCTGCCGCTTAAATAGCAAAGGTGTATAGACAAAATAGGTGCCTACTTTGATGAATAAAGTAATTCCTTATATTTTGTAAGTTATCAACGAATTTTGCCTTTTTTCTACAAATTTCGTCCTTGATGACCTGATAATATGTTTATTAAAAATTTAATTTTATATTTTTATAAAAGGTTACTAGCATATTTCTTTGAATTTTATGTTTATTTAAATATAAACTGATCTTATATTTTAAAATTACATCAAATATTTGGTTATCCGTTAACCATTTCATGTAAGCTAGTTATAAATTACCGCCATTGGATACCATTGCAAACTTTATTTTTTGTCCACACCAATTTCGATATTTTTTTTCAATACGTCTAGTTCAAAAGATTTCATATAATACCAATTTATCATATAATACCAATACAACTGTGATATTTTATGTGACCTAATGGTAGTTTTGGACCCGATAATAATAGTTTTACAATCAATGCATAATGGAATCAAGCTTTTTACATGGCACTTATTAGAGTCAAAACAGTTCAAAACTAGTCTGTTATTAGAAATTGCAGCTAATATCACAGTAAACTTTATTCTAATAAATTTAGTCCTCTGAGAACTATTTGATTTCAGATAATTATTTATGACGCTTTTTAACGAGAAATGTAAATAATACTGTGATGAATGCCAATCTGAAAGGAAATAATTTAGACACTCTAAAATCATAATCTAAGAATGTCTACAGAGGTGGCATTGTTAACCGTTTTATGAATGAGTAACCCTTTTGTGTTGGCTTGTTTTTCTCGTCAGTCGAATGAATGCAGCTTTTATTAGCTGGCTAAATCTTATTAACTCTGCTAATTAATTCTAAAAGACTGACAGACAAATTTATCAGAAGATTTAGCAAAGATACGAGCGAGTTGCATCGTATTTCATGGAACATTTACACGCGATTCCCATTCAACACTCAATTCGATGTATTGAATAAAGCTTTTATAATAGAAAATTCATTAATTACATTAAAACGAAATTCCTTTAGTATTTCTATATTTGAAATATCCAATCTACTAAAAAGAAGTCTGAATGAATTTCTTTGTTTCTCTAAACCGAAAAGAAATCTTTCAAATTATTTCCGATTTTTTTTAATTATATAATATTACATTTTGTATTTAAATATTTATATTTCTTCTATAACTTGTACTTTATAAATATTTTAATAATAAGAAAAATAATAATAATAATAAAAATAATAATAATAATAATAATAATAATAATAATAATAATAATAAAAATAGTAATAATAATAATAATAATAATAATAATAATAATAATAATAATAATAATAATAATAATAATAATAATAATAATAATAATAATAATAATAATAATAATAATAATAATAATAATAATAATAATAATAATAATAATAATAATAATAATAAATTGAAATAATAATAATATATTGAATATATTATTATTATTATTATTATTATTATTATTATTATTATTATTAATAATAATAATTATTATTATTTTTATCAGCAATCGTTTATATATCATAATTGATAATAATATGATATTTATCTCAAATTCAATTCATTTTATATATAACTTCTTATCTTTCTTGTATACTATCATAGGAGAAATATGATATTTTAAATTAATCCTTATTATCCCTTAACCACTTCCCGGACGATCACATGTATATACGTGAAAAAAAACTTGCCGTTTCAAGCGCTCATACATATGCGCGTGACTCTATATTGAAAATTAATCTGTAATGTCATTCAAAAAAATTTAAAAAGATTTTTAATTTATTATTTGATTATATAGCACAAATTATTGACATAAAACAATTGCCGGCTATTGCGAATGAAATTTAACCGGGAAGTGGTTAAAAGTATAATAAAAAATGCAGGTACGATGAAATCAAAGACAAATATATTCGGTTTGATAAATTAACCTTTTTATCGTATTGACAATGTACAAAATTAAATTTGACATTCTGTATTCTAATACTGCATACATTTTTTGTTTTAATTGTTTTATTAATTACTCAATGAAGTAAGCATTATGTAAGCGCAATCCAATTACAGACGCAACATTTTTAACGCAAATACTCAATTTGCAAATCACTGTAACAATGTTAATGGAAAACAGATTCGTAATCACAAGCAGTTGAGGATAATTCCAAGTGTCGGATAAGTTTCAAGGATTAATAGAAGAAATAAATACCGTATTAGCCCGAATATAACGCGACCTCGAATTTAGAAAAAAAATACTCTATAAAAAAATTAAAATTAAGGGAAATTCAATCAGATAAGCGTTTGGTTAGGTAATTAAAAGTAATACATAGGTTATATTCATGACAATAAATTTAATTAATTTAAATCAAAATTTAATAAAAATAAAATGTTAAAAATTGTCGCGTTATATTCGGGCTAATACGGTAATTAAAATTATGTTTTCCGTCCGCCTTTATCTTCAAAACAAATCTTGGTTAGAATTTCAAATTTTTTATTTCTTTCGATCAGTTTTGTTTTAATCGACAAACTTTTTATTAACTAAAAGTTTCGATAAATTTTTGAAATTTTCTCAGTTGTTTATATTTAAAAAAATTAATTAAACATGTTTGATGTTTAGAAGATTGTCATTAAATTAATCAAAAGTAATTTATTTTATCAGTAAAATATATGTATAAACAAATACGTTAAGAAAAGAAAATGTGTTCCCATGAATTATATGATCTATGAAAGATAATGAACTTCGAAATGATAATTAAATTTAACTAATTGAATTAGAAGTTTTAATTAAAACAAATGTTTTTTTTGTTTTATTCAATAAAATAAAAAGAGAAATCAAAATAAAATGTAATATTATCACTTTGTGATGTCGTCTTTATATATTAATCTTAAACATTAATTTTATTTATTCTTAAAACATTCAAACATTTCATTATGCATGAATAACTTGAGAAATATATTTAATTAATTTTCAGTTAATTCTTTATATATTTTTTAAATACATGGTTCGTTCAATAAGTACCCGGGACTATATCATAAAAATAATAGTACTTTAACAATATTCTAGTGAAATCATAATATATTATTATGGTTTACAAAATATAGATTATTTTAATACTAACTTATATAGCAGCGAGTCAAATCATGTTACATCCTGTCGAGTATCAAAGTGTGATTAAATTCTTTGTTTTGAGTGATGGTAACCGTCAGTAAATATTGAATCAATTACAAACAACTCTTGGTAATCTAAGATTGGATTAGCCAGTTCGAAAATGATCACCAGTTTATGTCTGATGATGAGACATTATGTCGTTCTTGTGAAATTTCGGACCAAAAGAGGAGAAATGTTTGCAAATTGTGAAGGAAGAATAGCCGAAGAATCCAGGTTTGCCTTACGTTTTATTTCCTCTGAGATGTAGTGAAAGCTTGAAGGAATTCTGCGGGGAGACTTTCTCTTAATGTTGATGAAATCGATTTATGGCTTCTGAGATAATGCATAAGTCCAGTGAATCGAAATTTCATGGGAAAACGAGTTCTAAGAAGATGGGATCTGGAACATGTCATTGAAATTCATTGATTTTAACGATTTTTGAAATAAAAGTACGAATTTCGCTGAAAAAGGTCTTTAAAATAATTCCACTACTATACAACAACCTCATGATCTCCCTCTGTAGCTCTTCAAAGACAACGCCCCAACTGTCAAAAGTTCTTAAACAATGTCAGTAATTAAAAAATGGATTTGTTCCATTAGATCACTTACTTTTCAGTCCCAATCATACCCCTACAGACTTTTTTTTCTAATGAGGCATATGAAGAAACATTTGTGATTAAAAATCAACCAAAATGTTTCAGATTTTCAATATTGAAAAATAAAAAATAAAACCGACATTCCCTTGCTGTTCTTATGTTCTTATGACTCCTCAATAACTCGCGTAACACGCCAACCCTTTC
Source organism: Schmidtea polychroa (assembly GCA_959609185.1). NCBI lineage: Eukaryota > Metazoa > Platyhelminthes > Tricladida > Dugesiidae > Schmidtea > Schmidtea polychroa. Next base: position 59,827 of record CAUHTR010000779.1, read on the forward strand.
TATGTTATTATTTTTAATAATAGAATTAATAATAGGTTAAGGAGTTCTTATGTTTATTAGTAAACTGCGTTTTGTTATTGCGTTTTATTATTCTAATTTTTAAATTATATTATTGTTACAGTCTGCATTTTCAGAACCACCTTTTGACACGCGCATGTTTCTTACATTTTTTTTATTTCTAAGAAAATCCTTAGTTTAGACATGTCCATAATGGGGAGATTATAACGTAAATATATGCAGTTTATTTTTCAATTTTAATTACTTTGCAATTAAAAGGATTCTTGGTTAAAAGATTTTTTAATTTAAAATTAAAATTTCTTTGCACCATATCAAAAACTACACAATTAAATACATATGTTATAAAATGAGTTTAGAAATAATTTCAATTCCAACAAACAAAATTTACAAATAGAATTGCAATTTTTTAAAAATGAAATTAAATTTCGAAAAATTCAAAATATTTTTTTGTTTTCTTAATGAATTTTATTCGGGAATTTTTATTAGCCAAACAAAAATCCCTCGGTGACACTGATAAAAATGCAATTAAAGATTTGTGATCAGTTTTCAACTGCGAATTGGTAATAATTATTATAGAAAATAACAAATGAAAATGAAATCTGTTTTCTTTTCTACAACAGGAAAAAATTATTCAACTTAGAAATGAAAAAAAAACAACTCAGATTCAAACGTTTTTTTTGGTGACAGAACTGATCACAATTTTAACAAATTGGAATTCGTGTTTCATGATTAAATATTTATTTCTCTTTTCTGTCAACTGACAAGATTGTAAGTAGTTTAATTTTGTAATTAATTTGTTAATTTTCAAATATTTTAGTACTTAAATTTTGGAATCAAATTCTACCAAGAATGATTTGAATATTTTTAGTTTTTAGTTTTTTATTAATTTTATATATATTTCATTATTAATTTTTACTTTTTGACAAATATTTTTTAATCATTAAAACAAAATATAATTTAGGTATATTTAGTTCCATGGATAAATTTTCTTGTTTTTATTGACATAAATACCGTGTTCTTGATGCATAATTTATGATTTGCAATATATCTGGTTACCGGTTAATAAAAATATGTAAAAATTAAATTTTTTGAATAAACTCTGCAAATAAATTAATGATATTAATAATTATAAAAATCTATCAAATTATTTATATTTTATTTTCGTTTAAAATCCAATCAACTCCTTTTACACTAATTAATTTTCCAATAGTCTTAGTATAAATCTTTTAAGTTAAATTCGTGAATAATTTTGTTTAAATTCATATAAAATTTACATTTACGTTTAAGAAAAAAATGTGTTAAATTCCGTGATGAAATTTCAATTTTAATATTAGAGTACTCACAGCTTAATGCCTCAGTTAATGTTAATTTTCGTAACCAAAAATATAAAAAAACTTTATAAAATTTATTTTTCTGATGAATTCATTTCAGAAGTATTTTACATTTTGTTTAAAAAAACTTTGATTGTTTTTGATTTAATTTTTCAATTATTACTGTAATGGACTGATTGCAAAAGTTAATAATAATAATAATAATAATAATAATAATAATAATAATAATAATAATAATAATAATAATAATAATAATAATAATAATAATAATAATAATAATAATAATAATAATAATAATAATAATAATAATAATAATAATAATAATAATAATAATAATAATAATAATAATAATAATAATAATAATAATAATAATAATAATAATAATAATAATAATAATAATAATAAATGTTTTCTGGATGATTTTCGTAGTATTTCATTTTTCAACACATTATGTGGGGAACCTTTCTTCAGCATAAGAGATTTGTTCTTAAACAATTGCACATAAAATCCTTTTAGAGATGCAACTTTATCCCATTTTGTAGAGAATAGAGCATTTGTGTGATACCATAGATTGTTTCAGCGAAAATATCTCAAGTTTTTTTAAAGATATGTAAATTCAAAAATGATGTACTAAAAATGAAATTTCAAAATTGTGATTATGTCATAAGTCATTAAATAAAGAATTTAATTTCGAGTAATCGAGTGTTCTTATAAGAAATGTAAGTATTAAGTAATTATCTATTTAAATTTAAAATGAAATTAAAAACGTTATTAGTAATAGTCAATTAAAAATGAATGTGTTATGTAACCTTCAGTTTTAACAGCAATTGAAAAAAGTTATGTAATCATCGATTTAAACAAAATTTTAAAATATTTATGAGAGTGTACATTACTACTACTAATGTCTACTACTAATGTGCACCATAGAAATCCTCGACTCTAATAAATTTTTTTTGGTGATCCCCCTCATAAATATTTTGGGAAAATAGTGGGGAGTACTTATTTTTGGTGAGCTACCCCTACCTTTTGTTTGAGACCCCATATAAAAAATTTAATTTTTGTTTAAATCGATGATTGTGTAATATTTAAAATTTTGCTTTAATCGGTTATTACATCATTAATTTTAATTTATTATAAGAACTTCAAAGACTCTATTACTTGAATTTAAATTCTCTATTTAATGAGCCTACGAATTATTCAAAATTTTAAAATTTCATTTTTAGTACACGATTTTTAAATTTATATATCATTTTAAAAAACTTGAGGTATTTTCACTCAAACAATATATAGGTCGAATTTAATTCTCTGCTCAATGACATCATCATTTATTTCAAATTTCCAGTCATAATACTTTAACAGCGGCTTTTCCACCAACTTTTAGATGCATACATATTTCCGAGATTTAAAAAATACAAATTATTCATCTATTTTACTATTAAAAATTAATATTAAAAGACGTATTAAACATTTATTAAAATCTCAGAAAATTTCTAGTGCTATTTACTCTCCAAATTGGTGATATGACATTTTTCTCATCCATTTTATATCCCTGTATTGAAATATTTACAAAAACCAGATTTCACCATATTTATATTCAATTTTTTCAAAGGCATCATGTAAAACGTGAAATTTCAATTGTTGATGAATATATTGTCATTGCAGCTTAGATTCTTATTAATTTTTTTAATAAGAAATGAAGCTTGAATATTGCGACTTTATCAAATTGATTGGCATTTGAGAATTTATATGGAATATATGGAACCCAAAAAATATATATCTTATGGTTATGATACATTTGTACTGGTTTCAAATCTTTATTGGTTTGAACCGGTTTTGTTTTCCATTATTTCATAATTGGACTTGTATTTATTATCAGGCCCCGGAAGAAGAGGGGGTGGAGGGGTCATGAGGGTCTTTTGGCATGGGCCTCTTAATTTAGGAGACCCCAAATGACACTATTTGATACTACTCCAAAAGATCAAAAAATGTAATTCGCACTTTTACGTAGGGCAACAATTTTTTTTCTAAGATAAAATATAATTTAACTATAGGATAGGAGGCCTTATTTTTGGTGTTATTATATTTTCGCTTTTCCTGAGATTCTCAGTTTTTTTCATTGCACTTTCACAACTAAACTGCCGATATGAATTCAAAATCTTAGAGAAAAATATTAAAGAATAATAGGCTTTTATTTCATTTTTTGTATATTTTTCATTATATAGGGGGCCACATATAATGTCAGACCTGGGCCTCCAAAAGACTCTAACAGGCACTGATTATTATTCTTTACCTCATAAAATCTGTAATGCTAATAATTCTCAATATTTTATTCATACCAAATTTAAAGTTGACATGAATTGTCTAAAAAATAATATTCTATTTAAACAAAATTTCAATTGGATAAAATGGCATCAATTTTAATTTTGATTTGAGTTTATTATCTTTGAAATATTTGAATTTGATAAATAATTCATTTGTCATTTCATGAGCATGGCGAAAAGATGAAATGAACGAAAAGTTTTTTATTTGAAATTTTAATACAGTTTTCATGCAAGAATTTTATGCTTCAAAAATCATTTCATACAGACCAAATTGTTTAATTGGCTTATTTTCATTCGCTAAATGAACCGTAAATGAAGATTATTTTGTTGTTTGATTTTCCATAAATTTCTGTAACTTATTGATTATTCCAAATCATTTTTATTTTTCCTTAAAAATAGGAATAAGTTTAAAAATTTTAATATTTATTTTTATTAAAAATTGAATAAATAATTAAATTTAATCTGAAATATAATTTGCCTATGGCCTGAAATGGAATGAGCTAATTGGTTAATAAAGGTGTAAGCGCATCTTGCGTGCTGGACATAAATGTATTAAATAATTTGATAATTAATTTGAAATATAAATTTAATAGAAGATAATAAAATACATTACAATTGTATTAAAAATCCTTATTATTTCATATATAATTTGTCAATAAGTGAAGCATATAACACTAAACATTCATCAATACAAGTAAATATTCAAAAAACGAAACAAAAAATGAAAAATATTTAAATTACAAGAATTTTATAAAATTAAAAATCTATTAAAACATTATTGACACGTATTTTTTATACAATAAATTTCGGATATAATAAAAGTTGTATAAATTGGAAAAAAATATTTCGAGATTATTTAACCCTTTCAATCTTGTAGAGACATACTGTCTCAGAGAAGTTCTGATATACACAGAAAATGTATTGGGATATGGAATTGCAATCTACACGATCATAGGTCGGTAGAAAAATCTATTCCTGCATAACTTTTCGTCATACTTCGTTGACATAATTCTTATGTGAAATAAAATTTTCATGAATTTAAAAGAAATCGTAATTAAAGGGTAATAAAAAATCGTAATTAAAAATCTTTCGATCATATAATTATTTTTATTTAGGTTTGTAAAACATTGTTGCGGCCAGGTTTTCTTTTGAGTAATAGTAGAATTTTTTATTTTTGTTATTCTGTTAATTTTAGATATAATACAATGTATCCGAATTAAAGCCATTATATCAAACGATTGTTGCTTATTGTAAGTATATTATAAGTATAGATATTGTAGGTATATGGATTGTAAGTTTAGGAATTCCGTCTTTTGTCACAAGCTTTGCAACAATTTCTTATAACTTTGGCGTTTTTGGGAACTTAAAATAATTATCAAGGGATTTTATTTTTTTTTGAAGTGTTCCTCTTCCAAAGAAAAATTCAAAAAAATTCACTTGAAAAAAACGGCAGTGCCGAAAATTCGTGAATATCAAAAACATCGATATATTTACTGATTCATAGTCAAGCTTTTTAATAAATACAATGTCAATTTTAAAGAAATTAGTGGTGAAATTTGAAAAAGTTCTTCAATATGAATAAACGTTATTATTTGTTGGATTGTACATATTTTATTAAAAGCACGCGCGGAGTCAGAGTAAAATTGAATCCTACCAGAACGTTCATCTATACGATAGGATTTTATAATAGAAAACTGAACAAATTGTAAATAACTCAAGCTTCTCGCAAGCCGTTTTATAAAGAATAATCCATGAGAAACACAAGTGAATTAATGTAAACTTTAAAAATATCCTATTCCAGCTTATGCAAGTTGTCCGGTGTTCTTTTACAAAGTATGTTTAAAATTAAAGAAAGAATAAGCACCACTAAAAATATTGAACATTCTCAAAAATTATAAAAAATCTACGTCATTTTTTTGAGCTATTATAAGCTTTACCAAATAAAATACTTGTGTCAGTGAAATCAGTTTTTTCTTTGCTTTTGATGAGTTTTCGACTTAAGATCAATGTCATTTATTAACACAAATTCTCGGTAACTGCCTCTTGTTATTGAAGTCGTTTTTTACAATTGTTTCAAAGACTAAAACATTGAATTTCCAACAAATGTTTTGTAAATCAAATGTTTTAAACAATAAATTATCACAGACTCTTAATATAAAATTTATAATTTTAGTTAAGTTTCGAAATTAAATTTAGATAACGACTGAAACGCACACTTGTTTTGAATATATTATTTTAAATATTAACATCAAAATTATTGAAATAATAATACTAATAATAATACTAATAATAATAATAATAATAATAATAATAATAATAATAATAATAATAATAATAATAATAATAATAATAATAATAATAATAATAATAATAATAATAATAATAATAATAATAATAATAATAATAATAATAATAACAAAAAAAAACAAACAAAGAAGCAATTCTCATCATAAACAGACAGCCAAAGATCAACACTAAAGAAGAAATCAATGAAATCATGAATTTGATCTGTTGTTATTGACCTTGAGAATAACTGACAATATATAAAGAAATTAAAAAAATAGAATAAATTAAAAAGTAATAATTTGAATAATAAAGAAAAAAATTTTAAAAAATAGGGTTTGAAAATCAAAATTGACACATTTATTGAAATATTTAAATAGCATATATAAGTGGTTATTGGAGGCTTTATTTAGAATATTTTCAAATATTTTATTAGGCTTCTAGAAGCTAATTATAGAAGCTGTATAAAAAAATTTAAAAATTTTTAGTTTGTGTCATTTTGAAATTTTTAAAGTTTTTAGTAAAACAATTCATTATATTTACAACCAATGAGAATTAAGAGAAAGGAAATAAAAGATAGATTGAAAGGTATTTTGGGGAAGAACATTGCTAAATTCCAGGAGATTGACAAGGACTATCTTAAAGTCGAAAATTCTTTCATTAAATACATTATTTGCAGCAAAAGGCTTAAATTATCATTTTATTGTTTTAAATAATAATAATAATAATAATAATAATAATAATAATAATAATAATAATATATTGATTTGTTTTAATTAAATAAATTGAGCCAACTTGCCTCGTCGTTAACAAATTGAATGTACATTCAATTAGTTCCATTTGCTCAATTATAACCACATCTGGTCCCAATTGATGAGTTTGCAACCATATTTGACTTGGTGAGGGGCTAATAAATGATGACAGTCAAACCATCGCATAGGGATAAATTTAAAAACTACTAATTAAATCAAAAAAAAAGATTCCTATAAAATAAGAAACTAGACTGACTTTCCGAGGATAATAGATTTTCTTTGATTGAGTAAATAATTCGATTTTTCGACTTGTTTTGTTTAAATCTCGCAAGAATGTGTTCAAGAAAGAATTTAATTGAAAATTGTTTGAAATTTAGTTTCCTAACGTATATATTTAAACAAAGAAACAATAATTATTATTTTCATATTAATAAAATATTAACGGAAATAAAATGTAAAAAATAATCAATTTAATTATGCAATTTATTAAAACAAATTAATGTATATATTATAATTTTTTTTAATTAGGCTTTTTGAGACTTTCTATGACAGGGAGAAAATATAAACAAATCTTTACTGACAAGGCTGTGTAATTATCAGGAAGATCAGAAATTTGGGAAACTAGTGACAAATGAACAATTTGATGACATCTTATATATTAATCAAATCTCATCTAAATAAGAAATATCAAACTTTTTATAGGTTTCCATATTTTTAATGTCACATGTTTCTTATCTTTAGACTAAATTTATTAATTATTATTATTATTAATATTATTAATATTATTATTATTATTATTATTATTATTATTATTATTATTATTATTATTATTATTATTATTATTATTATTATTATTATTATTATTATTATTATTATTATTATTATTATTATTATTATTATTATTATTATTATTATTATTATTGTAAGATGATATAATAATTTCCAAAGAATTACTTACATAACCAGGTCACTAGACCTTTATATCTATTGAATGATGCGGGAATGCTTGTATAACTAAATTAAGTAAGTATGTTTGTCTTCTGTGTCAACAGTATCACTTAAACTAATAATTCTCCCTTTTGTAGATTACGCAATTCAATGTACTATAAATAGTATAACGATTGTGTGTTCCGTTTAGATTTTTGTAGTGAATAAATATTTCTGTGAAACTATGTCTTTTTCTAACATGGCGACCACGCCAGGACTCCAGAACTATATCAAGCCACCTAATCAATTGCTGCCAAATGGTGATTTAGAAATTTTTATTTTGGAATTGAAGAGATTTTTCGAATTCACTCAACAACCGCAAGAAACTCAAGAAATTTTTACCAAGGCCTTTCTGTCGGTAGAGTTGATCCAGAAATATGAAGAAGTACAGAGCGATTATTCAGGCTATGAAGAAAGATTAAGAAAAGCGTTCGAGCCAAGGAAAAATCTAGCCATGGATCTAGACGCAGCTTTAAGATATCGAAAAGGAAATGACTCGTGCACCGAATTTTTCAATAAAGTGGAAAAGCTCGTCGACAATGTTCTTCGACACAAATTAACAAAACCGGCATTAATGTTATTTTTAATGCAGAATATGGAAACAAAAAAAGAATTGAAATTAAGAGAAGTTAAATCAGTAGATAAGGCCAAGGAAGTGATATCAAGAATGGAAGAAATTCAAAAAGAGCTTTCAAGTGAGCAATCATTAGCTTCTCTACATGAAAATAAATCATATGCGGAGACAGTCAAAAGTCCGAGAAAAACTCAGTTGTACCAACAGAATAAGACGCCAATATTTTCTAACTCTAGAACCAATGAGGCCGCGAACTTCAATATGCCAAATAAAAGTGACTGGAAGAACGGGACCAGGCGATTTAAACTGCAGAGATGTTGGGCGTGTGGAGAGCAAGGACATATTCGAGCAGAATGCCCAAACGTAAAATGCTCTCAATGTTCCAAAAATGGTCATTTCAAGCATCAATGTTGGGACATCAGAAGAAATTCAGTTAAAACAGAAGCATATTACAACGGAAGAAATTATGATAGAAACCAAAAACAATTTGGATCCAGAGGACAATATCAAAGCAGAAACCAATCTTCAGACAGAGGACCACATCGAAGACAATGCAATGCGATATACGACTACGAATACGAGGAAGGAGAGCTGATTCAACAGGATGACATGCAAAAAGATTGCGAACAGCTAAAAGGGGAGGCTCCAGTTTCAAGGGAGTTGCTAGGAGCCATAAATTTGGTTTAAGTAAGTATATTGTTGACACAGAATGTTTGAATTTGAATGCTTGTGATTCAAGATTTCCGTAATGAATGAATTTAAAGATGATTTAAAAATTAATGATGTAATTATGAATGATTGTGAATGTTTTGACTTTGAAAATTATTTTGAATATAGTTTTTATGAAATTAATAACAAAATTGATAAGATTATGAGTATCGATATAATTAATAATAAAGTTAATGAAAATAAAGAAAGACCTTTTGCGCCTAAATTCGTTTACGAAAGAATGAATGGCAGACCTAGTGTAGGTATTTGGCTGGAAAATAAAATAAAAGTTGATTGTCTTTTGGATACCGGGGCTAGAATAAACGTGATTAGCGAAGATGTTGTTAGTAAATTAAAGATGTGTGATAAAATAGGGGAATCCAATATTATGGTTACATGTGCAAACGAGAGCACACTTAAAATCATAGGAACAATATTACTAAAAGTGAGAATTTCGGGATTAGAATTGGTAATAAGATTCTTTGTGGCAAATAAGATTAACCCGAGCGTAATTGCAGGCGTAGAAATGATGAATTGTTTTGATATTAAATTACAGGCAGTAACTAAAGTAAAATTAAAAAATCAATTAATGAATTTAGAGGAAAACAATTTGAAAGGAATTATCGACCCAACGATTAATAAATTACTTAAAGAATTTTCGGATATATTCATGAAAAATAAATGGGATGTAGGAAAAACACAGTTAATTAAACATAAGATAGTTACTAGAGGTAGCCCAGTGACAATTAATCCTAGACGTCAGCCGATTCATATTGCTCACAAAATACAAGACATGCTAAAAGACATGGAAGAAGCAGGAATTATAAAAAAATGTGACTCGGTGTGGAATAGCCCATTGGTATGTGTGTTAAAAAAGAATAAATCAGATATTAGAATATGTTTGGATTTTCGGGCACTAAATGCAATTACGGAGAGACCTCGATTTCCAATACCAAATATTGAAGAGATGATGGATATCCTAAATGGAGCACAGATATTTAGCACTATCGATCTTGGTAATGCTTATTATCAAGTGGAATTAGAAGAGGAATCAAAAATAAAGACTGCATTTTCAACAAAAGATGGTCAATATTGTTTTAACCGAATGCCTTTTGGAATTGCAGCTGCTCCAGCAACTTTTCAAAAATTAATGACTCAAGTTTTGGGTGATCTTAATTGGAGAGAAGCAATTGTTTATTTAGACGATATCCTTATATTTGCAGATAATGAAATCGAACATAAAAAAAGACTAGAAAGAGTTTTTCGAAAGATTCAAGAGGCTGGTTTGAAAATAAGCTTAGAAAAATGTTGTTTTAACAAACTAGAAATAAAATTTTTGGGACACATTATAAATAAAAATGGTATTAAGACAGATTATGAAAAGATAAAAGCAATGCAAGAATATGAAAAACCAAAATGTATTAAACGTTTAAGAAGCTTTCTAGGCTTAACAAATTATTATCGAAAATTTGTTAAAGATTACGCCAAGTATGCAAGACCATTAGAAAGGTTATGTGGGTCTAACAAAGATAAACTTATATGGACTGAAGAATGTGAAACAAATTTCAACACGCTAAGAAAGCGTTAACGTCTACCCCAGTACTAGGATTTCCGGATTTACGAAAAACCTTTATTTTAGATACAGATGCTAGTTTCGATACGATTGGGGGAGTGCTTTCGCAGTTGAATAGTAATGGACAAGAACAAGTTATTGCATATGGATCAAAGACAATGAATAAGCACGAAATCGGTTACTGCATTACGCGAAAGGAATTGCTTGCAATCTATCATTTTACTCAGCATTTCAAACACTATCTATATGGAAAAAGATTTACTTTAAGAACCGATCATAAAGCTATAACCTTTATGATAAATACAAAAAAGCCAATTACAGCACAATTCCAGACATGGATTAACTATTTAAGTGGGCTAGATATCAAATTAGAATACAGAAAAGGAGAATTGCATGCTAACGCAGATGCCCTATCAAGGAAAGACTGTACTTCATGTAGTCAGTGCCAAACAGTTCATGAAAACGCCAAGGTAGATAAAATAAAACTAAAATATTGGCCATAGAAAATATGGACCAAGAAATAAAAGTAAATAATGAAGGTGTAATTTTTAATATACATAAAGACTTATGTCACGCAGGGGTAAAAAAAATTTACGAATATGCACGGAAAAATATGAAAATGAAAATTAGTGAAAATGAAGTTAGAAGAGTGATTGAAAAGTGTGAACAGTGTCAGAAACGGAAGACGTGGACAAGACGAACAAAAGAACCGCTGATTAAACAGAGTACAGATGAAGTTTTCAAAGAGATATTTATTGATTTCTGTGGACCATTTAAGAAAACAATTCATGGAAAACAATATATTTTAGCTATAATTGATCAATTCAGTAGGTATATATCATTGACGGCAGTTGCTCATCAGGATGAAAAGACGACGGCAAAGATTTTAAGAGAAAATTGGATTTTGAAATTTGGTGCCCCTAAAATAATTCACTCCGATAGAGGAAAAAACATTTGAATCTCAACTCCTTTTAGAAGTGTTGAAAACGCATCATATTACAATAATATATTCAAGCCCATATCATCATAGTACAAACGGTTTAGTTGAGAGGCAATTTAGAACTATAAGGGATGCAATTGCAATTACGTTAAAAGACAAACGGCATAAAGATTGGGCAGAAATATTGCCAGATGTGGAATTTATGTTAAATGCTACGATACAGCAAACAACCGGATTTTCGCCCTCTGAAATAATATTTGGGCGGAATATTTGTAGACAATGGATGGAAAAAGAGAATTTGGATATACAAAATAATGATGCTAATAATCGGAGAAGGGAGATCGTGGAGGGAATTAAACATAAACAAAACATAGAAAAGAATTTAATTACACAAAATTATAGGAATTTTGAAGTTGGAGACCAAGTATTGGTTAAAAAAGAAAATACTAGAAAGATGGATGAACGTTATGAAGGGCCTTATGAAATAACTGGAAAACGACATGACAGAAGCTATGTTCTAAAGAATAAGCAAGGCAAAGAAATAATTCGAAATGTAGAATGGATCAAAAGTTTTAAATGGAGGGGGATGTAAGATGATATAATAATTTCCAAAGAATTACTTACATAACCAGGTCACTAGACCTTTATATCTATTGAATGATGCGGGAATGCTTGTATAACTAAATTAAGTAAGTATGTTTGTCTTCTGTGTCAACAGTATCACTTAAACTAATAATTCTCCCTTTTGTAGATTACGCAATTCAATGTACTATAAATAGTATAACGATTGTGTGTTCCGTTTAGATTTTTGTAGTGAATAAATATTTCTGTGAAACTATGTCTTTTTCTAACAATTATTATTATTATTATTAAAATAAAGAATCAATACAAGCTTTGTTTGTGATACCCATAAGCCGGTCGTAATAGTAGACAAGTTTCGAACTTTTGACACTCATCAGTATTATGTACGAGACGCGAAGACGCCAGGTAAGTATACAAAATTGTTGAATCAACTTCATTGCATGCTTTATCTTGTACACTGTTTTTCACATTACTAGCAATTTAGTTTGGTCACAAAAATATCTGTAAACTTGCAAACATGGCGTATGAAATATCATATTTACTTTTGCGCACTAATAAAATTAGTCGAAACACAGAAACTGTTTGCAAGCGCATCCGATTAGCTTTGGCGTTTCATTTTCTAAATCAGTGTAATATTTTTTTATCAAATGTCTGACAAAAAATATTACAGTGATTTATTATTATTATTATATAAAATTTATTTTATCTCTCACTTTATCAATTTCATAAACAATTATTAATGTAATTCTACTCTTTATATAAAAAATGCAGCTGCATAAAACGAATTAGCTGTCCTTATCATGAATGATTATCAATTATTTCTGAAAATGCAATTTTCCGTCCACATGCCAAATAAAACTGGGAAAAAAGAAATAAATCGCATCATTGTAACCCAATACGTTAATCTATATGATTCAATTTTCCTTTACATTTACATAAATGGCAACACTATTTAAGAAAAATTAAATTTAAAGTTGTTCTTTTGCTAATAATTTTCATTAAGAAATTGTTCATATATTTAATAAAATTGTGTCCAGGCGAGTTGTTATTGAAGGGTCGAATACAATAAGTACAAGGCTCGATCGGATTTTTTCCGTGGAGGGCCCTCAAACTTTAAATAAAAATATAAATCAACAGTTAGAAATATATAGAAATGTACATAGTAATATATTTAAATATAGATTTTAAATATTACATTAAAACAAATTAAATCAAAAGTCATGAGGTAGACAATTTTAAATATAAAATGACATACATAACTATAATTGTAACGACATGTATGTTTTGATTTATAAAATCAAAATTAAAAATATAAAAAAATTAAAAATATAGAAAATAATTTAAAAAAATAATTACTAAAATTTAATAAAATTTAAAAATTTAAAAACGTTTAAAAATTATAAATTAAAAAATTAAAAAGATTTTAATTAAAAAATTCAAATATAAAACAATATTAAAAATATAATTACAGAAATTTAATAAATTGAAAAACAAAAAATAATTAAAATTATTTAAAAATAAAAAAATTAATAAAAAATATATAAAACCATGAAAAAATTACAAATTTTAATAGAAATATAAAAAAAATTAAAAATATAAACAATTAATAATTTTTAATAAAAATATAAAAAATAATAACAATAAAAGAAGTAGTTAAAATTTTTAAAAATAAAAAAAATTACAAAACTTCTAAAAATGAAGATTTTAAAAAAGTTGGATTTCTAGATTTTTAAATGAATATGCAATGTCTCTCGAACTAAGATTGAAAGTTTATACTTTCATATACTTCGATCGATGAAGGATATTAAAACTAATTATGTGAAGAGTGTGTTGAGTTCGAGTACGATGGAGTATATTGATAAAAATAAAAAGCAGAATATTTAGGACTTTATTGTATTAAGAAAATTAGCTAAAAAAGACATTAATTTATTTAAGTTTGACAAAGGAAATGGATTGGTAATTCTCGACCACTGATGTATATGTGAATAAGCTTAATGATGTTTTGAATGCTCTCCAGTTTGTGAAAATAGAGATTTCTCGAAAAAATGGAATACAGCCTCCTCTTAAGGATGAAAATTTTTAAAAGAGATACTGAATAAATTAATTAAAAATAAGCAAATTGATGAAGAGTTATTTAAATCTATTCGCCCAGTGGGGTCACAACCAGCAAAAGTGTATGGGCTTCCAAAAATCCATAAATGATTAGCACTACCCAGTATAAAATAGCCAAATTTTTGGATGGATTATTGAAACCATTAATGCGATCAGAATTTGAATGTAAAGATAGTTTTGAATTTGTTTCCTGCATTGCACAATATGATAGACAAAGTGTGGATGAAATTATGGTTTCGTTTGATGTTTGTAGTCTGTTTACTAATGTACCATTGGTTGAAACAATTGAATTATGTTGCTTGTTATGGAATGAAAACATTTCTGAACATCATATTTTGGATGGAAGAGCATTTCATGAACTTTTTGTATTTGCTACTTCAAAAATCAATTTTCTTTTCAATAATGAATGGTATCAACAAATAGATGGAGTTGCTATGGGTTCTCCTTTAGCACCAACGATGGCTTCAATTTTTTAGCAAGCTTAGAAAATAAAATTGCATCTTTCCAATATATGAAACCAATAAAAATTAACCGGTATGTGGATGATATTTTTCTTATATTTGAAAATCAGAGGCATGTTGATCCGTTTTTGCATTATATGAATAGTCTACATAAAATCTTTGTATTACACATGTGAAACGGAGAAAAAATCATCACTTGCTTTGTTGGATCTGTTAATACAACGCAAAGAGAAACACTGTGAGACAGACATTTATAGAAAACCAACTGATACTGGTCTCTATACTTCATCCGAAAGTTTTTGTGAGTTCAATTATAAAAGAAATATGGTGAAGGGGTTGATTTATCGTTCATGATCTTTGTCTTCTACTTTTGAAAATTCAGTAAAAAGTGTTGACAAATTGGTTGAATTGTTAATGAAGAATGGTTATTCAAAATCCTTTTTATTAATTATGGTAAAGAGACTATTGACAAATTTATTAAAAATCCTAAGGATTCATGTTTGAGAAAATCTGGGTGTGATGTTGTTGAGGTGTGATAGTCTGATGAGTTAAATAAATTAAATAGTGTGAGCAAGGATGATGAGCCTAAATTTCTGTTAATATTGCCGTACTCAGAAGGTTTTAAGGATTATAAAGTGAAGATAAGAAAGCAGTTATGGAATTTAAACTATAGGATAGTGTCAACTTAATGGAAAGTACGCATTATGTTTATTAATAAGTCAGAAACTCCGGTCGAATTGTGTTCCGATCTCGTTTATCAGTTTACATGAAATGGGTGTAATGCCACATACATTGGAGAGACTTCCCGTCATCTCTGTATTCGCGCTCGAGAGCATTATAGACCGAAAGCTTTGACTCATATTAGTGAGCACATAAGCGCTGTAAGATTAAAATAGGTATGTCTGATTTTAAAATTTTATTAAAAAATTTCGATAATTATTGGGAACGTGTGATTTGTGAGGTGTTGTTGATAAAGTCATTGAATCCGAAAATTAATGTACAGAATGCAGTGAATACTTGTATTTTAAAAGACCATTGTTGTGTTAAATTAAATAATTAATAAAAATTTTTAAATTATATAGATATATATTAATTTAATTATAATTTTTAAAAATATTTAAATGTTTTTATTAAATAAAAAAATTTTTTTATATAATTAATAAATTTGTTTAGAATTCTTAATATATAGTTATTATATCCCACCTGATGATGATAGGATAACTGTCGAAATATATAGTGAAAAGAATGTTTGATTGGCGTAATCTTATAATATTTCGTTGTTATATTTTTAATAATACTATACCTAGATATTTATTTTTGTAACATGCACCATTTTTAAATAAATAAATTTTGATGTGGAGCTTAGGGTTAGGGTTAGGGGTGCAATCGTCTCATATCCAGCTCTATACATGTGCATTGGCCGTTTCAGACTAACTGGTTACTCTTGATATTCATGTACCTAAAGATTATTTCTGAATCGCTTACTGGTTATTGGAAATAATGCTGTCTAAAATAGAATTTTGCGTTTCCAAAGTTTATATACAGTTTATATCCGGCCTGAAGGCCAATTTACCTTGATCAGTAAATAATTTTAATTGTGGTGGATAATATAATTTTAAGTAAATATAAAATATGAATTCACCGAGTTTGTGGACTTCTTTATGTTGCGATTCTAAAGGTGCTTTAGTTATGAATATAAACGAACATTGTTAAGTATGATGATGTTACAAAAGGTGTTTCCAATTTTGAAGGATATTAATTGTAATAATAATTAGTACATTTCTCATATAAACTTGACTATATATTGTTTCATTGAATAGCGTCAATAGAAAAACAAACCTCACAGCCGATTAAACATTTCCATCTCGATGACGTTTTGTTTGAATCAGAATTAAATTTAAAAACAAGTTTTGAAAGAAATTAATTAACAGAAATATCCGATATCAAGCCATTTTGGAGACAAAAAAACAAATTAACTTCTCTCTTTTTTGGAGAAAGAAGTAATCGAATTCATTTTCATTATAATACATCGCATGCGAATAGAAAATGATATTAAATTTTCTTTTATTTCCGTAGTAAAACTTCAAACAGTTAGAGAAAATTTTCAATTGAATACGGAATAACTTAGTGGGCTGCCTTGGGCTGCAATTAGTTCTAGTATAGTCATCCTTCGACGATTCTGCCTTGAAA
Organism: Schmidtea polychroa; assembly: GCA_959609185.1. Lineage (NCBI taxonomy): Eukaryota > Metazoa > Platyhelminthes > Tricladida > Dugesiidae > Schmidtea > Schmidtea polychroa. The sequence continues at coordinate 76,659 of CAUHTR010000779.1, forward strand.
TTTAAATGAAAACAATTAGCATAATCTTCTTTAAGGACGCCTCTTGAATTTGTTAATTTTACACATCAATCTTTGATGATTTCTTTTGGAAATAGTTTTAATTATTCTAGATTTTTCAGAAGGAAATAAAAAAAAGATTTTTTTTGTGAAAAAATTCAAAGAACTGATCTATTTTGTAATATTTCCCAGTGGCTCAATGAAATGGAATAACGAATTGAGTAAATTGGTCGTTGTTTAAGTTTCAAATTGAAAAAGACTGCTGAAATAGAAAATTATAAGAACTTTTTTTCAAATTTCACCACTGATTTCTTTTCCATTGACATTGCATTTATTAAAAAGCTTGACTATGAATCTTTTAATGTATCAAAAACATCGATATATTTTTACTGATTAAATACAATGTTAATATATTAATTGACAGTCTAAAAAAGAAATGAAGATAAGGAATGTTGAAAAAAGGTTACAGGTGAAGGCTTTGCAGTTTTAACCAACAATTATAGTTTACTTGAATATTTAAGAGTAATATCAAATATCATTTAAAATTTGAAAATTTAAAGAATATGAGAATTAAAGTTTTTTTTAAAATCGATCCTTTTAAAAATAAGATTTCAGTGCATTTTATTTTAATTTGTTTAAATATATTTTTTCAAATAATAATAATTCATAAAATTCAAAAGAAAAAGATATTCCATTGGAAAAATTACAACATTTGCTATAGTTAGGATTTTACTGAAAATAATTTATTTACAATCGAAAATTCTCTGAATAAAATTTACAACAAATGCGTACTATTGTTACTCATTTAATGTATGTTATATTAAATATGCTTCTACCCAGGGCCGTAACAAGGGTGGTGCGAGCAGTGCAGTCGCATATGGCGCACATCTGAAAGGGGCCCAAATTGGAATGTAACATTTTTTAATGTTACCAAAAAATAACAAAATATAAATAAAATAAATTATCAAATGGCCTGCACGAAAAAAACGACATACTAACTAGCCTATCTTTAACATTGCTGATTGAACTGGTCCATTAGCGTGCCTTCGTAGGTGTGTATTTTGAAAAATGTTAGTCCACAAAATGGGATCCTGTCATCTTTTCAATTAGCAACAAAATTTTAAGAGCATTACTACCTATTATAATAGCTAGAGATGAACACTCATGAATATTATAACTATTATAGTAGGCTGATTTGAATTCGGGTTTTAGGGGCGCCAGATATATGAACCGCACAGGGCGCAATAATGCCTTGTTACGGCCCTGCTTCTACCAAGAAACTCTTAATATTTAATATATAAATATACTTTACAAAAAAATATAAATATAACTGATATTGTGTTAATTAAAGAATAGTTGAAAGCTTTTGAATAATGTTTGCAAATTTAATTATTTGATTTTAAAAATTTGATGGATTCGGCTTTTTCATCGAAATTTCTATTTGCCCGAAGGGAATCGCTTTCAAATTTATGACCGGAAGTCAGTAAATTTTAAAACTAAAAACATTTTAAATGTCTATTACAAAAATCCTTCGGCATTCAAATATTACTAATAACAAAAATCTGATCCATTGTTACAATGATAATGAAAACAAAAATAGATCAAAGATTAACAAATAAATTGACTTTGTTTAAATATTCAATGTGATTTTGTTTTTATTTGGCAGAATTTAAAATAGACCCTTAAAACGATTTGAATATAAGCATTGGTTAGGAAATATGATTCGTTATCATATTTAAATGTTTTAAGTGTTGTTTATTTTATTGATATTCTAATTATGTAGAACTATAATATTAATCAAATTATTTTTGAACAATGAAGTACTCATCCAATAAGTAATCGAGAAATAAATAATAAACATAATTACATTAGTAGATGGATGGGGGCCATCTGGATCAGGGGCCCTCTGGATCACATACCCCCCCCCCTCCCCCCCCCCTAGTGGAAATTTTTAAAATTCTTTTCAAGGTCAAATTTTTTAATGTAAAGTTCAATTTTTTGTTAATTTGAAATTCGAGAGTTCCCGACAAGAGATATTATTATTTGAAAATAAAGGTCTTTGAAACACAGGGATTATTATTATATATACTCCGAGTTTATCCGACAAGATATTTTGTCACCCCTATGGGTATTGTTCACAAAGGTACTGGTCACACTCAACAAGTCGCAAGGGTATTATTAAACAAATCAATAAAACATACATTTATTTAAACAATAAAATAATTTAACAAGGGTTATGTAAATACAAAGTCATTTTATTATTATTATTACTATTTTTATTAATATTACTATTATTACTATTATTATTATTAATATTATTATTATTATTATTATTATTATTATTATTATTATTATTATTATTATTATTATTATTATTATTTTATTATTATTATTATTATTTTCATTATTATTATTATTATTAAGATTTACAAATTATTATTAGTTTTCATAATAAATTAAGACATTAAAAGATATATTGAATCACAGATCAATTCGATAACAATATGTCATCTATATCAATATCATTGTCATCATCATTGAAATCTGGACTCATTCCGCTAAAAAGTGAACGAATTTATGAAATTACTTGATCAACATCTGGAACATCGACTCCTAAATAATGCCCATATGCGAGACTGGAATTTTTCCCCGCCCATAATCGTTTGTCATCGTTGTTTGACAACGCGATCTTGGTATTTTTAAACGTAAGAAGCTGGTGGTTACGCGTCCCTATTCTAGTTTGTGGTACCGAAAATACTACGCTGTTGTTGTAGCAGTCTAAATAAGACTGGTGCCCTATCTCAGTATTACCAAGCTGAACTCCCTTTGCTTTTAAAATGATCTTTATCCCCTAACAAACTATAGCACTTGGGTCTTAAGAAAACCCATTCCTTATACCCTAAACCTTTACTTTCATCTTTAAACTTCCCTATCACAGAATCAAGGTTTCTAGAGTATAAGGGATGAGCAGGATCATAATTGCTAGTATCTAAAAGATTATCACGAATCATTACCGGCAAAAGAGTGTCAAGCTTACAGTGCTTTATCTCTAAGAAAAAGGAGTCAGTGTCACCGGCAACGATATTTATATCACAATTAAATTCAGACTTGTACTTGGCCAATTCCACATATTGTAGTTGATACATTCTTAGTTTAGACAGGTCTAACACTGTTTGACCAATATAGCTAGGCCTGTCTAAACATATTGAATCTTTATCCAGATGAGCAGCAATCAGATCATCAGCAATTTTGATAGATTTTCTGAAAGTAGGTTTTGAAGCATATACAATCATCTTTTCAGCTGAATTGCATAGCCTCAAATTCATCCGCTTTTTCAGATTCTCCACCGATTTACCATACAAGCTATTGTTAAATAATTTGTATAAATCCCTATATATTTCACATGTAGAATTGGCTCGTAAATTAGTGTTTTTGTCTATGTACGATTTAAAAATGGGTGCATGTTTAAATTTAATTGCCCTATGTACATTTTTAATTACAGCCCCCAATTCTATATACAACTTGAGAAGTCGCCAATGAAGAACATGGTTCTTCTTCGGCCAATGCGTGAGCATGAGCTTCTCAACTTTCGAATCTGGCGGGCACATTTTTTCCGGAGCAATCGGAAAATCATTCAAAAAATCATGCACACACTGAGGGATATCAATATCCACTTCCATTGTATATCCATATGGAAGATTTTCAATATCCTCATTCATACATTCATTCAAGACAGAATCAAGATCATCATACACCCATTCAAAGTCAGCATACGGAAGCTTTTGGCTTAAGGCCCAACCATACAAGTTATTTATGTCAATATACAAGAGTTCTGTGTCTTCAGAACTTACAACATAATGTTTGTTAACAATGTTAACCCACCCCGTATCCCTCCTTCATAGAAATTAAACATTTCCATGTCCTGCAGAAGTTCAATGGGTTCCGTTAATGTCATAAGCGCTGAGGCCCATGACATACCGGGAATGCCATAGAAATTAAGAGGCTCCAGACCATTGTAAGCAATGGCCTTTTCACGGAATTGAGTAAAATAATCTGCGAGGAGAAACACGTCTAATTTAAGGTAAGTTAACATGTAATCTAACATGTTGTTGCAATTTTGCTGAGTCCAAATAACTTGGGCTAATGCATACTCATCATTAGACACAGAATCCCAGATCGGAGGTAGTTCAAGAGTAGATTCCAGAACCTCAAGCGATGTAGCAAAGTCATAAGGAAAGATACCTTTGGCTCGAACAATTGCACCATCAAAAACAGAAGAAGTTAAAGGCAGATCGGAAAGAGTCTTAACTGCTTTTGCTAAAGATGAATTAACAAACTGCATGCTGTCAATAAAACGAACAGGCAATTTGTTAATATACGCGATGAGGGAGATGAATTTCTCAGTAGTAGTTCGGAATAATATTTAATTCCCAAGAAGGAAAATTATTCAAACCATACTTCAAAATATGATGTAAATCATACCCCCTCAAATTGTGAAAGACAACCGGTAACTGTTTCTGAATTCGTCGCGAAACATTACATTTCCTACAGGCAGCACCAAGATACTTGCCTGTGAAGTGACAATGATCCCTAACTCTATCTTTAATGAATTTTTTACAAAGGTAACAGGTTCTGGATTCTCGAAAGACACGTTCTTCAGTGAAAGACAAGGTTTGCATGGCTTTTTCCCATTAATTTCGTAATATGGTAGGACAATTGTGACAGCAATTTCCTCCACCTTACGCAAGAAAGACAACACACAATCATCCCCAACAAACTCATAATAAAATCTGGTATTATTATAATTATTAATTAATAACATGCCTGCTGTTATTGGCAAGTGTTTTTTGGTGGTGGGTGATGTCTTCAGGTAAAAATTGCCTCAAAATCGGCATATATCACGAATGGCGGGGTATTCTTTTGGAAAAATCTTTAAAAATTAAATTTTTGTCCTTAGGTAGGGTATACAATGTAGTACCTATTTGGTTTTTTATGCATAAGGCGACATGAATATCAAATACATTTTTATGTCTAAATCCGTTAAGACAATGGGGGCACCAGTTAACTTTAATTCTAACGCTGCATTCACTGCTAGAGTGACAATTCATTAGTCTTTGTAAGTTAAAAACTGCGGTATAATGGAAATTATCACCCGTCTTCCAATAAAAGTAAGTATATGGGTTCACCACCTATAACCTTAGATCGGTGAATAATATCTAATTGAGGATGATGTGGAATATAGTTACTATCATCGTTTTCAGAAGGCTTAGCTGGGTTCTTTTTATAAATTAAAACATTTATTGATAAATTTAAATCCTTATTTTTCCTTTCAAATTTAGGGATATCACATAATTTCATGGGACAATGACTTATAGGGTCAAAATTTAACTCGTCAAGATAATTTTCATAGGAACTAACTCTATTTCTATTTATATGTACCAAATTACGTTTTAAAAGGGCTAAAATACTATATATAAAGCACATATCGTCAGTGTTTTTGACGTTTACTATTGCTTTTTTAGAATTTAAAGCCGCTGGGGTGGGGATATAACTATGTCCAGCTAGCCTATTCATATGGGTAAATTTTGTTAATATAAAATCTATCTCTTTGATTTTAACCACCCGCCATCCGCTACCCAAATATGTGAACTTTTCTATTTTCTCATTTAACTTAGTGATACCCTCTACTAGAAAATTATCTGAAAAAACCTCTGCATTATTAGAGAAAAAATTATCTCTAATTTCCCCATCTTTCTCAAACTGGATTAAAACGGTGAATTGTATTTTAACTGTGCCCATACCGTTTATTTCGGTAATTAATTTATTTGTCATCTTATTTGTAATGATAACTTGTACCAAGTTATCTTTTTCCATATTAAATCGTAAATTCTTTCTAGCCCCTTTAAAATCTATCTCAATTTCAGGTTCATCGTCAATATCGATCGAACCACCTATTTGATTATATATTGAATCACCAGTTGTATTAATTTTAACAATTTAGAGGGAACACCAGACCCAAAACTAACAGCAGGCTGTTTATTATTATTTAGAATATTATTTATTTTAGTATTTAGATTAGTATTTAGATTAGTATTATTTACATTATTATTTACATGTTTTGCATTATAATTATAATTTATAGGTTTTGTATTTAGGTGTTTTGTAGTATTATGTGTTGATTGTTGTATTTTAATAAACAATTTCTTTTTATTTAAAGAGAACCGATTTAAATGCGATTTGTGAATATTATAAAACTCTATATATTTAATGCGTTGGGAAGTCTCGCATATTGGACATATAAAGTAGTTGATGCCATAGAATCTATGACCGTAGTATTTTTTCATATTTTTATGGCATATATTTGTATGATCATTTGATGACATGCAGTAGCGTGGGTATAATTTACCTGATAAATTATAAATATATATCAAATATATTAATAGATTTAAAAATTAATAGTTAATTGCATTTATATTTAATGTCTTTATTAACAATTCTTAAGCAGTTTTTATCGCATAATAATTATAAAACGGAATAATAATCGGAATACATATATAATTTATTGTAATATTTTTATTATCAGAGGTATAAAATATGGGAGATATGAAATCATAAATATTATTATCATTGTTATTATTATTATTATTGTTATTATTATTATTTTTAAATATTATTATAAAAGAGAGTAGTTGCGTGCTCAATGCAAACTATGTTTGACAATTAATATTTTCAAAGTATTATTTCTATTCAATAATTATTTTCATAACAACTTATTAATTTCAACATCATTTTCAGGAACATATTCATATTTGTCATAATTTTCAGATTTTTCATAATTATCTTCAGAAAGATTTTCATAATTTTCAGGAACATTTCGTGATTTTCATAATTATTTTCAGAAGCATTTTCATATTTTTCATAATTTTCAACATTTTCATAATAATTTCAGGAACATTTTCATAATTTTCAGCATTTTTCATAATAATTTCAGGAATATTTTCATCATTTTCAACATTTTCATAATTTATATGTGGTTATTAAACAAATTAATTATCAAACACAATTTTAAATTAATTTAAAAAATAATAATAAAATATAACTAACATTTTGATTCTATATCGGAATCATCCTCAGATTCATCCCCATAAGAAACGGAGGCATGATTAATTTCCTCCTCAATTGATGTGAGGGCATATTCATCAGAAACATCATTAATATTTGGGGCATATTCAACATTCGAGGTATCATTACCTAAAGTTTTTGTAATTCATTAATTAAATAAAATAAATTTACCTGTTGTTTCCATGATAATATCTCGGGTATTGTCCTCAATAACATTTTCACCGTCATTAATAGACTGATCAACTAAATAATTTTATTTTCAATTAAATTTTAAAAATAAATTTACTTAATAAAAGATCTTCTTCATTGTCACTAATAATAATTGGCAGATCTTGATTATAGTTGTCGGCCTCGGTGACTTCATACCATAAATTCTCTAAAATAATAAATAATAATAATAATAAAAATAAAATAATTTACCGTTTTCTCCAGCCAACATGGCACGTAAAATAAAAATTCACTGTCCATTTTTAATCGAAAGTTTTTAGTCGAAAATTTGTAAAATTTAAAAATAATTGTGACGATTTTGAAAATTGTAACTGTTTATAAAGAAAATGAATATTTTCCGGTCCAATCAAAATCAAGGAAGGGATAGGACAAAAATACATTACGTTGCGGTATTTTAAAATTTAAATATATTTAAAAAACACATTTTGACATTAAAGTTGATTTATTTAAAATTTTCATAATTTGCATTAATTTCATGATTATTTTCAATATTTTCATGATTGTTTTCTTAAAAATCTTATTTTATTTACAAATTATTATTACTATTACTATTATTATTATTAATTTTATTTTTATTTATTTTTTTTTATATTATTATTATTATTTTATTATTATTAATATTATTATTTTTATTATTATTATTATCATTATTTTTATTATTATTATTATTATTATTATTNTGTGTATTACACACAAAACAAGATACATAAATTTTAATCAAGCTATTTTATAGAAAATTAAATTTTATCTCTATATTATATGAATAAAATCCTAAGAAAATTACGTTAAATGTATGAAAAATACAAATTTATTGTAAAAACATCTATGTATTAAACACAAAACAAGATACATAAATTTTAATCAAGCTATTTTATAGAAAATTAAATTTTATCTATATATTATATGAATAAAATCCTAAGAAAATTACGTTAAAATGTATGAAAAATACAAATTTATTGTAAAAACATGTGTGTATTACACACAAAACAAGATAC
>CAUHTR010000779.1:90000-104685 GCA_959609185.1 Schmidtea polychroa
CCCCGCCATTCGTGATATATGCCGATTTTGAGGCAATTTTACCTGAAGACATCACCCACCACCAAAAACACTTGCCAATAACAGCAGGCATGTTATTAATTAATAATTATAATAATACCAGATTTTATTATGAGTTTGTTGGGGATGATTGTGTGTTGTCTTTCTTGCGTAAGGTGGAGGAAATTGCTGTCACAATTGTCCTACCATATTACGAAATTAATGGGAAAAAGCCCATGCAAACCTTGTCTTTCACTGAAGAACGTGTCTTTCGAGAATCCAGAACCTGTTACCTTTGTAAAAAATTCATTAAAGATAGAGTTAGGGATCATTGTCACTTCACAGGCAAGTATCTTGGTGCTGCCTGTAGGAAATGTAATGTTTCGCGACGAATTCAGAAACAGTTACCGGTTGTCTTTCACAATTTGAGGGGGTATGATTTACATCATATTTTGAAGTATGGTTTGAATAATTTTCCTTCTTGGGAATTAAATATTATTCCGACTACTACTGAGAAATTCATCTCCCTCATCGCGTATATTAACAAATTGCCTGTTCGTTTTATTGACAGCATGCAGTTTGTTAATTCATCTTTAGCAAAAGCAGTTAAGACTCTTTCCGATCTGCCTTTAACTTCTTCTGTTTTTGATGGTGCAATTGTTCGAGCCAAAGGTATCTTTCCTTATGACTTTGCTACATCGCTTGAGGTTCTGGAATCTACTCTTGAACTACCTCCGATCTGGGATTCTGTGTCTAATGATGAGTATGCATTAGCCCAAGTTATTTGGACTCAGCAAAATTGCAACAACATGTTAGATTACATGTTAACTTACCTTAAATTAGACGTGTTTCTCCTCGCAGATTATTTTACTCAATTCCGTGAAAAGGCCATTGCTTACAATGGTCTGGAGCCTCTTAATTTCTATGGCATTCCCGGTATGTCATGGGCCTCAGCGCTTATGACATTAACGGAACCCATTGAACTTCTGCAGGACATGGAAATGTTTAATTTCTATGAAGGAGGGATACGGGGTGGGTTAACATTTGTTAACAAACATTATGTTGTAAGTTCTGAAGACACAGAACTCTTGTATATTGACATAAATAACTTGTATGGTTGGGCCTTAAGCCAAAAGCTTCCGTATGCTGACTTTGAATGGGTGTATGATGATCTTGATTCTGTCTTGAATGAATGTATGAATGAGGATATTGAAAATCTTCCATATGGATATACAATGGAAGTGGATATTGATATCCCTCAGTGTGTGCATGATTTTTTGAATGATTTTCCGATTGCTCCGGAAAAAATGTGCCCGCCAGATTCGAAAGTTGAGAAGCTCATGCTCACGCATTGGCCGAAGAAGAACCATGTTCTTCATTGGCGACTTCTCAAGTTGTATATAGAATTGGGGGCTGTAATTAAAAATGTACATAGGGCAATTAAATTTAAACATGCACCCATTTTTAAATCGTACATAGACAAAAACACTAATTTACGAGCCAATTCTACATGTGAAATATATAGGGATTTATACAAATTATTTAACAATAGCTTGTATGGTAAATCGGTGGAGAATCTGAAAAAGCGGATGAATTTGAGGCTATGCAATTCAGCTGAAAAGATGATTGTATATGCTTCAAAACCTACTTTCAGAAAATCTATCAAAATTGCTGATGATCTGATTGCTGCTCATCTGGATAAAGATTCAATATGTTTAGACAGGCCTAGCTATATTGGTCAAACAGTGTTAGACCTGTCTAAACTAAGAATGTATCAACTACAATATGTGGAATTGGCCAAGTACAGGTCTGAATTTAATTGTGATATAAATATCGTTGCCGGTGACACTGACTCCTTTTTCTTAGAGATAAAGCACTGTAAGCTTGACACTCTTTTGCCGGTAATGATTCGTGATAATCTTTTAGATACTAGCAATTATGATCCTGCTCATCCCTTATACTCTAGAAACCTTGATTCTGTGATAGGGAAGTTTAAAGATGAAAGTAAAGGTTTAGGGTATAAGGAATGGGTTTTCTTAAGACCCAAGTGCTATAGTTTGTTAGGGGATAAAGATCATTTAAAAGCAAAGGGAGTTCAGCTTGGTAATACTGAGATAGGGCACCAGTCTTATTTAGACTGCTACAACAACAGCGTAGTATTTTCGGTACCACAAACTAGAATAGGGACGCGTAACCACCAGCTTCTTACGTTTAAAAATACCAAGATCGCGTTGTCAAACAACGATGACAAACGATTATGGGCGGGGAAAAATTCCAGTCTCGCATATGGGCATTATTTAGGAGTCGATGTTCCAGATGTTGATCAAGTAATTTCATAAATTCGTTCACTTTTTAGCGGAATGAGTCCAGATTTCAATGATGATGACAATGAAGCCAATGATGACAATGATATTGATATAGATGACATATTGTTATCGAATTGATCTGTGATTCAATATATCTTTTAATGTCTTAATTTATTATGAAAACTAATAATAATTTGTAAATCTTAATAATAATAATAATAATGAAAATAATAATAATAATAATAAAATAATAATAATAATAATAATAATAATAATAATAATAATAATAATAATATTAATAATAATAATAGTAATAATAGTAATATTAATAAAAATAGTAATAATAATAATAAAATGACTTTGTATTTACATAACCCTTGTTAAATTATTTTATTGTTTAAATAAATGTATGTTTTATTGATTTGTTTAATAATACCCTTGCGACTTGTTGAGTGTGACCAGTACCTTTGTGAACAATACCCATAGGGGTGACAAAATATCTTGTCGGATAAACTCGGAGTATATATAATAATAATCCCTGTGTTTCAAAGACCTTTATTTTCAAATAATAATATCTCTTGTCGGGAACTCTCGAATTTCAAATTAACAAAAAATTGAACTTTACATTAAAAAATTTGACCTTGAAAAGAATTTTAAAAATTTCCACAAGAGGGGGGGAGGGGGTATGTGATCCAGAGGGCCCCTGATCCAGATGGCCCCCATCCATCTACTTACATTTTCATAAAGAAGAGATTATTATCTAAAACTAAATTAGATCACTCTGGCCACCTCCAGGTTTAATAGGGTAAACTGGATCAACTTTAAATAAGTCAATTTTGGGTAGTATATCAATTTTGCAACATCTAGAAGATTTAAGTTAATTTACTCATTTATGATATTTATTTAGAGGTTTCCCATATATTAAGAAAAGGTTTAATGTAACCATGGCTGAATCAATTCAAGATCTTTGTCAGACTAAAAACAAAAACTGGATTTTGTTCTTTAAAAAAACTGATAATCATAAAGAAAATTAAATAGAGAATATTTGTATTGGTTCAATTCACACCCCTCCTCCTCTATCAAGATCTAATCCTAAGTGCCCTACTAGTATGGAAATAAGTCTCTAACGCGTAAAGAAAAAATTTATATTGTCATTTAAGTGCAAGCAAATTTAATCAACAAAAAAATAATTTTCATACTTTTCTGAGTTCAAAGAAAAATGAAAGAAATTAATTAACATTTGATTAACAAATTATTACTAGTATCGTTTGTTTTGAGGAGATTAATCTCTTTTTTATTTCATAGAATAGTTTGATCTCATTATTTATTGAGACTGCTTTTTACAGTTTAAAATATCCTATTACTGTTTTGAGCAAGCTCTGTCCTATTCGGAATAAAAATCTTTTTTTCTTTCGTAATAATAAAAGCTGTTTTCTCAAATTTTATCGCTTTTAATTTATTCAAGTTGTTCTTTTAACTGATTTTTTTAAACTTTTAACTGAATTCGTATTTGTGAGAATGTAATTAATAAAATTGGTTAATAAATGATTACGTGAATGTATGTTATTGATTGATAATGTTCATTAAATTGCTTATTGATATATTACTACATTGAAAAAATCCCCATGTTAATTTTGTTTTAAGAATATTATCGACAGAGAAAAGTGTTTGAAAAAATAAATATTGGCGAATTTTTTAAACATTCAAATATTTAGGAAATCAACACAATATTTGAATAATTTATACATGAAACCGAGAGATTATTTTTACATTAAGGGATTTTCGAAGAACACATAGGTAAATTTGTCAAAGCATTTTTCGACTTATGCAACAAAAAGGTCTTAAGCAACAAAAGAAGATAAAAGTTATACTGAACAATTACGGAAAATCTTTGGAAAATCGATAGTATATATACGAAATTCGTCAGTATCGCCAAAAGAAACTGCAAATTATTTTTGTAATAAAATAGCGAAAATTAGCGAACCGGTTTTCCAGGACTAATTTTAATGAGAAATAATTTTTAATGCATTAAAAAATAGCGAATTAAAAAGATCTTAAATTAATAGAAAATATAAAGAAGTAAATAAATACAATAAATGGTCTAATCACAGTAATTATCGCAACTATGTAAAAGATTATAATTAATAACTTCCAAAATTTATTATTTATAAAATTGTGATGTCGCTATCTGAAACCCATCTGAAGGTAATAATGATTTGGCTGCGATACTGGTGCCGGATGAAAAGTTCTGAATTTTTAATACCAATTTTTTGCTGAGTTTCATCCCTTCTTTATATTCCTGTTTCTATTTATATCAAACTTGTGTATTTTCTTATTCTGATTATTTTCTATTAATCTTTTAGTACATAATAATATAAAATATATCTATATAAATAAATATGCAAATATAAACATTACAAGCTTTGTGATACCCAGTGCAAATCCCAATAGTAAACTAGTTTCGAGCTTTTTTTAGAGCCAAAATCTCGAAACTAGTCTACTATTGGAATTTGTACTGGGTACCACAAAGCTTGTAATGTTTATATTATTCAAATGTTAGACATCAGTAAAAAAAAATTTTACACCATTAAAAATATGCAAATATCTATAAAGTTTAAATTTTATACTATCGCACTTAGATCATGATATAAATTTTGAATTCATATTTTTAACCATCATTGATGAAAAAAACATTGAAAAAATATATATTTGTGAATAAGATGAAGGTTTCTGTTTCCTGTATTTCTGACATATTTGATCCATTGATTTTGACTCGATTTATGATTCTTCAACTTCTTCAACTTGTTCGACTTCAGTGACAACTTCAGTTGCGTGATTTGAATGTTTGAATTTGATGATTTTTTAAATTTAATTTGATAATGATTTTCGTAAAAAGTGAAAGTAAAAGATTATTTAAACAATTGTTTTTAATTTTTAATTTTAATTTCATTAATTTAATAATATATTTTTAGTTCAATTATTAAATTAATAAAAGTGCTAGTCAGAGGCACTACAAGGAGTATTCAAAAAATTATAATTTAAAGATGGAAATGCGCCAAATAAGTTGCAGAAAAAATAACTTTCCAATATAAGAATCATAAGCTTTCGAATGATAAAAGATGAATGTATCTTAGTATTTTGAAAGCTCCTGAAGGACAGGAGTTCATTTTTTATTTAAGTTTTGCGATACACCGGTTGGGAAACACTTTTATTCGTTTATAAGTACAGTAAATGCTATAAAATAGAAATTACTCGTATCAAGTATAGGTTGTCACCACAATTGGAGAAAAACAATTTTGTGTCGAGTTCTGCTAAACATACGAGAAGAAAAGGTTAAATTCAAGTTTAATAAATCAAAATGAAGAATGTTACAATGAAATGGAATTTGTATTATAAAACCATGTACAAATAAGAAAACATATTTTGTAACTCCAGATAATCCTCACAATAAATTATCCCATCATGGATGTATTTGAATATTCTTATATCTCCTTGCTCATAGCAGACAATTGAGAATTTTATTGAAAATTTTATTGCTGAAATAAATAAATATGAGAAAAACTTTAAGTATAATTTTGCTTTAACTTTCCATGATGATAAAGCAAGAAATAAAAATCAAATCCCTACGAATTTCTACAAAAACCGAATCCAGTCATAATGAATAGATATTTTACATTTTATTTACAAATATCTACAAAAGCAAAAATAGAGAATTCTGCATTCACTTCAAAGCCGCAAATCTCATGTCAATTTTAAATTTCAAAATATGTCTGGTTTGATTGTATTTTTTTTGTTTTACTCAGAATTCCCACGGCACCAAAGGTTTAGGATTAAATTGATATCAAAAAACAGAAATTATTCGTAGACTTGAGGTTTTTTTCTGAATTTTCTGAATTTAACATTTCTCTAATTTAATATTATAATTCCTTTTATTCAATCTTGATACATGATAATCAGTTACAGTTTGCTCAAGTGATGGAGGCTCAAGTTATCTTGAATGGCCTTGACAGTTATGAATTGATTTTTCTTGGCCGCTTTCACGATAGTTCGATCCATGCGTTCGTCTGTTTTGCGAGGTCTCCTACATTTTTTGCATTCTTGAACACTTCCATGGTTTTGGTATTTTTTTGATAACTTTAGTCACAGTACTGTGTTGCACTGCAAAAACCTTCGTAATGTTAATTTTCTTCCTTCCACCATTAATCAAAAGGTTCACCATTCTTTATCGAATATTTTTTTAGGCATGAGACTGATAAGTTGTAAAGAAAGTTCGTTCGGAATAGAAATGAAATGATCAATGCTGCTTTTATACTGTCGTAGAAAATTCTAGAAACACATATATAATTGATGTATTTAAACAAAATCATAGAAATGTAAAATGTTTCCATATTTTTTTCCAAAAAACTGTGTTGGTATATAAAAAAGATGATCCTAAACATTAGTAGGACAAAATGGTTAAAAAAGAAACAAATTTCTATCTCATGTTTCCATACAATTTTTGCTAATTGTTTATGTTGCTCCTTTATGTTTATCTCATACGCAGATCAGGAGAAGTAGATCAACTCGGTAACTTCCTTATAAAAATTTTTATTTTATTTTTATTGATTGTGATAATTTTATTTTAGTCAGTTAATAAAGATTTTGAAAACCGCTCAATTTAATTTTCTTATTTAGTAAATAATTAAATACGCAATTATAAGCAGTTTATCGACAAGACACAAATGAGTCAAAATTATTATTATTATTATTATTATTATTATTATTATTATTATTATTATTATTATTATTATTATTATTATTATTATTATTATTATTATTATTATTATTATTATTATTATTATTATTATTATTATTATTATTATTATTATTATTATTATTATTATTATTATTATTATTATTTAAGTAATTTATAAATAATAAAGCCGCTATGAAAAAATTGAAACGAAGTTAAAAGTATACTGAATGAATATAAATTTAAGTATTATCTGATCGAGATGTATAAATATATTCATAATATTCCCACCCATTTATCTGTCTTAATTAACCAATTCATAACGAAACTCTCCAAGCCATGAAATTTATTGTTACAGAAAATATCCACAATTAGTACCTATTTAAAATATATCTATTGAAAGACATAATCAAATTTTTCTCAACAACTGTAAATATCAAAAATATAATAAAAAAATAAAATAAAATAATATAATAATAATAATAATAATAATAATAATAATAATAATAATAATAATAATAATAATAATAATAATAATAATAATAATAATAATAATAATAATAATAATAATAATAATAATAATAATATTAATAATAATAATAATAAACTAAATGACTGAAATTGTAAGTGTAGAATGATTTCAGAAAGTTCTCTATCTCATGCGGACACACGAAAAATCATCTAAATAATAAAAAACTAATTTTTTCACAGGATTTTATCTGATCAAATGGGCATTTTTTATTTGGGTTTGGAAAATCGCCAGGAGCGATCTTTGCATAATTATAGGAATGGAGTTGTACAGTGACTGCTATTCAGTTGTATGTGACGGCCAGTTGGCAGGGACGACAGTTGACCAATATTTACAAATGGGTCGCCAATTATGATTTAGGCAGCAGAATTTTCACACTTGTTTTTCTATTTTGTTCGATTTTTAATTCATATCAAACCTCCTCTCTAATAATGAAAAGATTTTTCTATTGTTTAATTTCGATAAGATATCAAGTGACACAATTAACGGATGAGACATTTTCAATGTTTTGTAAGGGGGTTTTCAAATATTTTATTTTGAACGACATATTTGAACGATGTTTACATATAGAATTATTAATTAAATTTAATATTGCTTAGATGGCATTCAATAGGGCCACAGAAATATCTTACCCCTTCTACCTCTTCATTCAATTCTGTTCTTTACCCTGTATAATAACCTTTACCTGCATTCTTATAGAATGTCCTTAATCAATGGTGACAAAAAGTCATAATAATAATAATAATAATAATAATAATAATAATAATAATAATAATAATAATAATAATAATAATAATAATAATAATAATAATAATAATAATAATAATAATAATAATAATAATAATAATAATAATAATAATAATAATAATAATAATAATAATAATAATAATAATCGAGTGAGTTCTATCGTTACTTCGGTGTTCTAGTGAGCTAAGATAGGTGATCAGAGTCCTTGCTGACATCTTGAATAAAGTAATCTCTGTTGAGAAAAGCTAGCTGGGTTTGATTTGTTATGCAAGTTAAGACTTAAGGCCTATAAAATATTTCATTCTTGTTTGATCTTTCTGATTAGAACTGTGGAAATCAAAATGAATGCCTTGTGAATTTTCCTATGAAAATTATAGAGTCACGGCAACAGCGCGAATTAGTTGAGAAGTTAATTGAGAAAAATGACGAATATCTTTGGTAATTCAGTAATCTCATACTTTATCAACTCAACTAAAAGAGGTTGGTCCTCTTGTGTGACTTACTTAATGAACATTATGTACAAACGATAAAGTTATTTTTGACTCTTAACATCAATATGTTATTATGCCAGAAAGGTTAACACTGATTCGTGGAAATCATATCTTTTTTGAATATCATGCTCCATGCAAAGCATTGTCCTTTGCATACATAAAAATGTCAAATTTATTATTCTTAATAAATCTTTAGTAGATTATAAGTTTGATTTTGAATTTGAATTTGAATTTTATTTTATGTAACTCATTTTAGCCATTTTAGAAATGGCTTTCAAGTGATATTTTTAATTTTAAGTAAATTTTAGGGCTTGAATTTTGATTTTCTGTAATTATGAGATTATTATTCAAGTTCCTAAATATTACTTATAGTCAATATTTGAATTATAATTTATTTTTAATTAATTTTTTCAGCTTTTTTTTAAGATTAAATTTATTTTGGAATTATTTCAAATTAATGTAAGTTAGATAAATTTTGAATTATAATTAATTAAAGAAAATCTTGATAGAAATATCTGAAATTCTACGGAATATTTAACTTAATTTTAACTTTAAAATAAATCTTACGATGATATATCGTTATTTTCACGACAACTTAACGTGATTTCTTCATAATTAAATTTTAAAAATGTTTTAGCAATCTTTTGTTTTTTTCAAAATTATCTGAAATAAAGTTATTATAGAAACGTATCTCAGCGGGGCGTTTCTATATATCGAAGATTTGCATGTATTTTTTAGTATGTATTGTGTCTGTGTGCAGTATTTAATTTTTCTACCACTTTTTCGAATTTTATAGTGTAAAGCGTATTTCATTGGTTTATCAATGAGAACATCAGCGTGACATCAAAGTAAGTTTGTATATTGGTTTAATATAAAATTATTAATTTTTTTCTTATATTATAGGAAGCGTATTTCAGCAGTTTTTGGTCTAGTAAGTGTGGGTAGTTACTATCTGAGTATGTGTATAATCAGCACGTGTGTTGGTGTCATCAATAGTTACCAAATACCAAGAGAACTGGCGACAGCCAAGAGGTCAAAGGATAGTTATGGTGTAAGTTACTAATGATCAATGACTACACAATATTATGTCATCAGTACACAGTGGAGGAGTTTGTGTCTGGTGGGAACATATCCCACTAATCCTACGAAAACATTATTTCTGAGATATTTATACAATTACAAGATTTTAGTACTGTACGGTCATAGCTTCGAAAACAAGTCCAAACCTGTCTGCTTTGTTGCTGTTTGCTGTCTGCTTTTGTTCTTTTCTATAAAAATTTGTCAGTCTAGATGTTGCTAATGAATTATTAAAATAAAAAATTCGTATTGAAAGGGTTAAGGTTTTTGTCAATATTTTAAGACCTTGACACGATATGTTTTACAAGCTGTAGAACAAGGCCAATGAATATAAAAAACCATTATGGCGTATCATTTTATAGTCTGTCTTACGTCCGCTTAAGTTAAAGAGTCATCATGACTTGTCGCTTTTCCATTGAGTTATGCCTAAGTGAGTGTATAACAAATTTAATTTTGATTCTAACTACAGATCAATGATTTTTGGCTATTTAACACAAACGTTTTTCTATAATCGAAATCTAAATGAAGATAAATGAAATTTCAAAGGAAAATAACTGATCAAATCTGAATGAAAATACAAATTATTTTACTATTCAATGCTGAGGTTCTCAGTTGGTGCTCCGTGAAAGTATTACAAGCGCTTTGTCAAATAGGAAACATTGACTATTTAATAATGATTTTTTTATTATTTTATTTCTTGTGACATGGGTAAATTAAAGCAATGGTCATTCACAATTTATTTTTTAAATCAGATTTTGGTGGTCCGCAAATTATTCCTTATAATCAAAAGTCCACCATAACTTCAAAAAGGTTAGTAATGATTGATATATTTCCATTTTCTTTATGTCGTGGATAAAATTATTCATTTAAAATTAAACGTAAACAGTTTTTACAGAGAGAAGAGTAAATTTTTCTCTATCTCTCAAGACTTATATACAGCGACACTGAGGATTATACTTTCCGTAACAATAGTCCGATGGGATAACGAAAACGATTTTCGTATATCTTCACGATCTTCACAAAATTAATTTCATTTCTAAATTATATTTACATACAAATTCGTCCTTATACTGAACGATAATCCTACAGCACTAATTTATTACTTAATTAAACGATTAATTTATATATTTTCTTCAAACAGAAAATCATGATTAATAACTAATTATACATTGTTTGATTTAATAAATGTTAATTAAATATTTTTTACTTTAACCGTTTTTAAAATTCCGTTGTTTTTCAAATATAATGACAATAAACATTCCGGTTCGTAATAATATCGAATGATACGGATATTTTAATAGTTCTTGAAATTGATAAGTTATAATGATTAAAAAGTCTTATTGATTGATAATAATAGATCAGGGGTTTCAAATTCAAACTGGCCTGCGGGCCGCATTAGACTAGTATTATGAGACGGCGGGCCGCAACATAAATAATTGTTTTTCAGAACATGTGGAGTCTGAAACACCGACGTTAATATTTATTTAATTAAAAACTCAACAAAACTAAAAAACATTTTTTTATTATTAAGAATAATAATAATAATAATAATAATAATAATAATAATAATAATAATAATAATAATAATAATAATAATAATAATAATAATAGTAATAATAGTAATAATAATAATAATAATAATAATAATAATAATAATAATAATAATAATAATAATAATAATAATAATAATAATAATAATAATAATAAAATTTGAAGAAAATGTGGTAACATTTGAATGCATTAACTTGGTCACACATGTTTGTAATGATTTGATCCTCTCCTTGCAGTTTCAAATTTAAATCGGATAAGTGTTTCGTTATATCAACCATAAAAGATAAATCTTGCCACCACACTGTATCACAAAACAAGGCGATGTCTTGTTTTTTTGATGTTAAAAACTGACATATTTCGTCTTTCAAATCCCAAAATTGTTTAAGAACCTTGGAGCAGGATAACCAACGTACCTCGTTATAGTACGACAAACCAGAATTTATTTTCGCACCCTAACTTGATTTTTGGGGTTCGTTTCCTTAATTTTTTGTTTAATGGGCGATAAAAACTAAATGTAACAGTTATAAGAAGTGATTACATGGAAAATTTTATTTTTAAGTTTTGTTTTGTTTTTTTGTATTGATATATCAAGTGGGCCGCAAGTTTGACATATCTATTAAATAGATCAATAAAATTCCTATAGATAACGATAAATTTGAGGCACAACAATTATTAAGTGTTAGTCAAGTTGTTATCAAATACAAACAAAAATCTTAATTTCAGTTACTGGTGATTTAATTATTCATAAATTATCATAATTTATTAGCCTAAATATAAGTATACGCAATATTTTAATTTGTTTAAATAATAATATTTTGTGGAGTACGTTAAGTCAATATCAAGAAGAGGAAAAAGAATGATAGAATCAGAAAGATCAGCTGAATTTCGTATTGGAGTAGACAGGGCATATTTTGGTAGTGTACTATCAGTTCCGAATAAACCCCATTTTGTGTATTTAATAATCTTCGAGCACTTAATAATTACATAATCATGCAGCCTATTATACAGTACTTTGGATTTACATTGTATATATTTAAAGTGCTAATTTAAAATTATTACGTCATATTAGTGAGAGTTGTCGAATAAGATTTGAAGAAGTGAAAATAAGTAAAAGCGAATTCCATGATTTTACTAATAATAAGATTATGATTTTTTGTTATTTTAAATTTAAAATAATATGAACGCTATAGAGTACAAGATAAATAATGCATTTATTTATTACCAGATATCATGCTCATGTTTATTCGCTAAATATAATAACCGTGCGACCCCCAAAACCAGGTAAAAGTGTTTGGTTTAACATTAGTTATCGTTGTAACATCACAATAATTAGATCTTCGAAGCATATATGATGTAACGTGAACAATTAAGCCTTGCGCGTCATAGTCTTATTTCGGAAAAGAACAATTTCCGGTAGTTTCTGCATACGCATTCGTAATATTATTACGAAATGGTAACTTTTAATAAGAATTTAAAAATCATATTAGGTACTAGTTAATTGGCAAATCAATTCATCAATAATTTCCTGCAGAGACAAAAATATAGCAACCATTCCAGAAGAAACAAAAGTTCATATTTTTGCATTTTGTTTAACTTGATATTGTTTATTTCAGTGTCTGTAAACTTTTTTTCTTTCGCGGCACACTAAATAAAATATCGAAAAAATTAAATATAACTTATCAATATAAGTAAAAATACACAAATTCTTTAGTGAAGTAATAACAAAAATTTTTATATTATTTTATTGAGATATAATGCACATATATATAAACTATAATCTCGTAAACGAGTAATTTGTATATTCGCTCTCAAATAGAAATACGTCCACGTGTACTTTGTTTTATACATGGTACTTTTCCTATCTTTTATGCTTGCAGGCTAATTTTTTTAATTGTAGATTAAAATTATTTTAAATATTTCACGACAAACTACTGTGCTGCGGCACACAGTTTGGCAGACACTGGTCCATTTCAATATTGTGAGAGTGAAAAGTTCATGTTTAACTCTTGATATAAGTAAGTAGAGTTTTGTTTACTAGATGTCGGGGAGATATATCTAATCTGACCTAATGGGATGCCTCTGCATAGCTCTATTTCGATTAAAAGTAACTACATAATATAATCATAGAGCCTATTACATTGCAATATGTCTCATATGCATATAATAACAAAATAATTCAAAACCTAACTTTCATTAAGATCTAAACAATTTACATCCATGATGTCATAAAATTGGTTTTCTGAAATCTCTGTTGTTTAACCACTTCTGTGGTCAACCTGTGACTAATTGTCCTCGAAAGATCAAATTACGACACGTGTCACTCAACGCGCGCGATGCGTTTTCTAGACGGTTGGGGGAATGACCCGAGCTGCTCTCGAGCAAATCACTATAAGAAATTTCGTGTACAATTCACACAAAGGGTGAATTATATTTTTGTTTGCAATGACTAAAAAGGCTCAAATTTCTTTAATTAATTAATAATTTTCGTGTTTTTGTACAATTTGAGCTTTTGATGCCTTTTTACGCACCTTTTGCGCATCTCTTTATGCTCTATTGCTCATTGGCATCGATGTAATAATTTATTCATTTCCCAGATTCTAATTCTCCATACTTTTCTTTTTATTACTTTCTAACTATTTTAAATATAATGTTATTGTAATATGATATAATTATTTTAATAGCCTCGATGTGGAGAAATATCGTAAATTTATATATTTCCCAAATAATTGCATTAAAACATTCTTTAATTCACCGGGAAACATTTAGAGAAATTTTATTTTATAACTTTAATAATCATTTTCATTAAAATTATTTTCGTAGAAAAAGAAAAACAACATTATGATTATAAATAATCTCTTGGGGCACCGAATTTCTTTGACGGAAAAGAAGTTGATAATTATTTTTTTTCTGAAGTAGTTTTTTTATAGATTAGGCGTAATAATTATGACCTGAGAGACGGGGCATAATTTATTTTAAATGCGCAAAAATAATGATAAATTTAATTTATCTTGCTCCTAAATTATCCTATTGTGGATCACTGCGTATAAAAGCATTTATGTTGAAGCTTAATTAGATTTAAATAAAATAGTTTTGGGTATAAAATTGAGAGTTGTGAAATGTTTAATGAAATTAAATAGTTTTGACAACAATATTTTATTTTAGGTAAATATATTGCTATAATCAAAGGAAATCTATTTTGCGGTGCCTATAATTTTAACTGATGTTATATATGATATAATATATCATCACTGTGTG